>DWTO01000971.1:0-18018 GCA_018244755.1 Jemadia pseudognetus
AAACAAAACGCAGTCACAAATCACTTTAAAACAACGCCATTTATGTCACATGCATGTCTAATAATACTTCTAAAACGGAGTCGATTAAAAAATACTGCAAATGAATTCGATGATAAACTTATCAATAATATAAAATAAGACAAATTTGGTGTGTATGAAGCTTGGAATGGGCAACAATATTAAATAACCATAACAAAAGACAACATTTACCTACATTGTTAACATAACTCACAGAATACAACTTTCAAAGATTACAATAAGCATTCAAAGCTCTATACACTAAACGTTGTACATTTTGCTTATACATATATGAGATGGATTTCAAGACGAGCGTATATTTAGAACAAGTATAGGAACGACAACATTATGGAATTGTAATTAATATGTATTATGTTCCTGTGCCGTTAAAGTAGCTTGCTACACAGCTACTAGACTCTTAGATATGGGTAATCGTGTAACACTAGCTCGTTTAACACCAGCCTACGAAAAGCATGCTCTTCAATATTGACACAGCAATAATCTCGTATATAAAACAAGCACATAATTTTCCCAGTAATAACGTACCATACAGTACCATAGTAACGCAGTTGTCCGATGGCACGAATAGTCATTCGTAATGTACTGACATACTCCGTGACGTTCGAACGCAATAAATAGTTAGCTGCGTGTTAACTTTATTCATTAATTAAAAAAACAAATCAATTGTAAAATTCATTGGTAACGCATTTAACAACTAAACATTATTATTACAAGTCTACGATTAAAATGATTAAACTAACAACGGAGTGCCTGTTACAACAATCTGTATAATCAATGTATGTACAGTAGTAAGTGTCGTTTGAACACGGCGCGGACCTCTCGTCCGAAGTGTTTAATAGTTAATAAAGTAAACATTATCCAACAGCTTCCCATTCAAGGACATACAATTTTCACAATCGTATTAGCTTCTTGGCTTCGGATGCTAAATTTATCTAAGACTTCGTAAACATACACCTACGGATGAGATCGCGATTTGAACTATGATTTTTTTTCCAAACGTCCTTCTCCTGCCCGAAGTTATATTCAAAGCATTATATTATCACATTTTGTTCAAACGTTTAGAGTTACAATGCAAACATATGTTGCATAACGAACTAATACACATTATAGGAGAACAGCATAACATGACATTTTCAGATGTCACTTATGTGGCTATCTGGAACCAGCAGCCTGATGATAAATAATAAGTAAATATATAAACGGCATACTTAAAATAATGAATGTTTTATAAAGAAAAGTTATCGTTTGGTTTTGTTGAAACCTTCCGTCAATGTTACAGATATTAATGATTGATGTTACACATAAAATAACAAACACGTAGATACATAAGGTGTTCCCCATATTCATTAGCAAAGCATTTGGGGAAGGGTAAAGAAAGAGTAACTGGAGTAGTCAATATTACTTCGAGCATATCCCGTACAACATATAAATCAAGCATAACACATAGTTATAACAATAATATTATGTGAAAATTCACAATGTTGAAAGTCGAATTCGCGAGGCAATAATGAGTTTTACATTTCCTTTATGAATATATGTATAATTATATATGTATTTATATATTATTATGCAGTACATGTCTAACTATAAGTAGTTTTATGAATACTGTTAAGTAAATAGATCTTTGTTCCTTGTAGTATTGGTTACGCCTTTAAGGCCAATCCGTGCGTCTTATCTCCAATCGTCTCCTTAATACTCTGAAAATAAAATAATAATAAAGCTGAATCAATGGTATTAAATATGTTTGTAGCTAAATGCACACTAATATAAAAATCAGAAAGTAGTTTATAAATCTTTTATTGCAGCATTAGGTTCATTTATTTCACAACAATATTTATTTAGAAGCAATTAGGTACAATAGCAACAACAACAAAATCGATGTTATTTTATTTACGGTATTAATGACATTTAAAATAAAATATTTTTATGAGAGTTTCATTGAATATTTACCTCAATTTGCCACACTGGCAGTTTGACTAGTAGAAGTATAGCCGCTAACACTCTATTGCAGGATAGGTGGCGGAGGTCGCGAGCGTGTATTGGATGGCTTGGGTATCGAACTTATCGGTAAGAAATTATTACCCTTGGGTTTCGAAGAGCGTCCAAAACCCTTACGCCCAGGTTTTAGCCATGGCGGTGGTGGGCCTTCGCACCACGCCGCCCGAGCCCAATCATAAGGCTCTACCCCAAGTCTCGAACATTCACGGGCGTATGCCCTATAGGCCGCGCAGTGGCACCGCGCCCCGGCACAACTACAGGCATCTAACAGACAAGCGTCCCTGTAGTTTTGCGGATTCAATTTCGCCCCGCATCTAGCAAACGCATCGTGGCGATCAAATGCGCTGCACACTCTACGGGCTTTCTTCAGCTTCGATTGCCTGCAACGGGTATTCGTGCCCGGACGCTCTTGCCGTCTAGTACAAGCGCGCCGACCGCCGACTCTCCACGAGGAACCGAACCTCCATGTGTCGTTTAAAAGTCTTCCATCGCGAGTTCTCATATCATCTCTCGCAATTGCATTAAAGTTACCGCACAAGCCGCACAATTTGCCTTTATATGTACTAGACACTGTTACTTCTAAGAAACCGTCACCATCCCAGAGCATCTGCACTCCTATTTTCGCTTTAAGTATAACAGATCCACTACTTCTATTAATTTCAGCCACATCACTTATCACGTGAGGTAACGTTATTCTCTGACCATTAATTTTTATTCTCATTCTCTTTCCCATGTTAATTTTAGTGGATCCGATACGAAGGGTGGCGGTTCGGGTCCACGAGGAATGCGAAGTATTCCTAGCGTCATTCGATATTCTAATGGAGAATGTGTGGTTCTTGCAATCGGACACCAACTGATATTTGCATGAACCTTGGAAGCTGTAAAATTTTCCGTCGAAAGTTTTATAGTGAGGATCTCCGAAGACTGTGCAGATTCCATCAATATCGACACATTTAGGGCAGCACTGGCCGGGCAAGAGGCGAGGAGTTTGGTCGGGCGGACACGACAGCGGAGGACATCTTTCCATTGCGCAACGTGGCTGACCTCCGTGACATTCGCATGATTTACACGCGTCTAATTGCCACGTGTCACCATCCTGTAAAATTAAACGATGGAATCCAATTAAACCATATTCAAATTCGTAATTCTTGTTTTACAACTATAGGAATGTATAGAAAAGAGCGAGTTTATACCTGATAAGTTTTACCAGCGACGACACACGCTGATTTGGCCTCTTCGATCTGCGGACACTCCGGGCAACACTTGCCGGGCGCCGGCGGCAGCGCGCGCGCCCCGCACGTCAGCACGGGGCACGTGTGCCGCGTGCACGCCGCCGTGCCGTTTAAACAAGTGCAGTCTGTGCACGGATCGACTCGGAACGGACTCTGGTGCGCGTGGTACTCTTTACCAATTATACAGGGCTTCGGTAGAGAATTACCTGAAACTGAATAAATTGACAATAATTACTTATCGTGTTCATTTTTTTATACTATGTAGAAGAATTGCAATTTTTGAAATTATAGTTGGAATGCTTTATGTCTGCCTGTCAAAATGTTACAACAGAAATGTATTATATAAATCTATATGTATTATAAGATATATCGATAAACGACGACTTCTTGTTTTATCTTTACAATACAAATAGTATAGTAGGTAGTATTATTACCAGTTTAATATTTAAATTATGAATTCCTATTAGGCTAAATATCTATATAGTATATAGTCTAATAATAATAATATAGTCTAAATAAATTATGAATTCCTATTAGTCTAAATATCAGTGTCAGATTATTACAATAGTCACTGTTACATAACATTGGCGTGTTGACCGAGAGATAAAATATCAAACTTGTTAATTTTATTAAACAAAAAAGATATTTGATTATGCAAGAAGCACATCAGAAATACACTTACTTGGCAAAATTTTATCCGCTATTGGGTGCAAGCAACGCGGGCAACACTCGCCAGGCGGCGTGAACTGCTGGCTGGTGACGCACGGCAGCACGGGGCACGCGCGCTTCGCGCACGACAGCGCGCCGTGCACGCAGCGACACGACAAGCAAGGCTCCTCAGGGATCCGCACGTCGCGGCCTTCTCCCACACGCTGCCCGTTTATGACGCACTCTGAAAAAATAACACGTTACAATTATGATCACATTTAAATATCAACCTTTTTTATTGTTTCAGTTTAATTTGATATGAATATGGGTATTGTTATACTTAGAATATTGCTATTTTATCCCAGATAAGTTGTAGCAATAATGTTATAACACTATAATTTTTTTGTATGTTATTTTATTACATTGATGCTTATTGTATGTTTCCTTGTCATTTAATCTTATTCTTATTTGATTGCTAACAAATATAGGTACAATTAAGTAAAAGTGATTCTGAGAACGGGAAGGATTAAAATTTATTATCGACTGTGAGCATTCTTCTGGTGCCCTTTTGGCGTGCATTTTATTGCAAACGAAAGGTATATACATAGATAAACATAACAAAAGTCCCAAGACAAAATAGGGTCCATTGTTTGACGCGAGTGGATAAGGTCGCAAGCGGCAGTGCGACTGCGACAAAGCGGAGCGCAAACTCCATAAATTAGTGCGAATGGACGATGAATCAATCAGGGCTTAATGAATACGAAGAGGGCACTGGCGCTCGCACACGGAGACCCACCGCTGCGCTGCGGCCACCTGTACACACTCCCAATTCAACGAGCGTTATGTTGTTATGTGTCTAACAATAAAATTATGCGTAATGGTACACATTCTCAACATATGTAGCATCGTACACGCGTCCACGCACATAAATTACAATGTGAGCTTGTTACGTTTATAAACATACTTGATTCGCAATCAAAAAGCTTTTATGGCAGCTTGTTCTAAAGTAAGTATAGTCGAGTGTGTCTGAACATAACGTATATCTATACATGCAACTGCAGTTGAGTACCTTTTCCTTTGTATTATTTGTGTTCTTATTGAATAGGTAGACGTATTGAGATGCACTGCTACTCGACGCGTTCGACGCGTCTTTGCATAATTGTGACAATGAAGACATTTTAAGAGTGCGTCGTAAAACTTGACACTGCTGAACAATGTGCGCTGTCCATTTGTGGACAAACCATTAAGTGTTCATCGTTTGTGTCAGTACTCGAGTTTAAACACATGCACATCGACATGTTTGAGTTTAAATCTATAATTTATTATGATAATTACATATGTATGTATGTATCTCACGTATAAATCACAATCAGGATATTCTTAGCGAAGAATAAACAAAATTAATGAATTTCATATTTTAATCGTACTAAACGAAAACTAGAAAAACTATTTATTGTAAAAGAAATAAGATAAAATTCTTCAAATTCAAGCAAAAGTAGATACCTATTTTAAATTTGTATCATATATTTTATCAACATTCTTTCAACAAAATAAATTAATTTCTTTTGATTGATTATAACCGATTTACGGATTTTTGTACTTATACATATCATACATACATCTATAAGACTTGAAATTTACAAATACCGATAAGTATTTGCCAAAGGAACTTTAGTAAAGACAACATATTTCTCGTTTAATGGATCCTCTCTAGGTACTTCCCCGTACACAAATAATAACAATACCGTGGCAAAAGTACCAATGATATGCAGACCGTCTTTACTCACGTAGACGTTGGCATTACGTAACATCACGCGTGTAATCCCTGAAGAGGTAGACACAGGAGTGTAGTGCACTCCCACTCTTTCGGTTTCACGAATAGGTGGTAAGTGTATTGCCATGCACCGGGCACAGACCTATGCTCCGAGCCACTACTAAGGCTAAGTTGGAAATACTCAGGACCTCTCGATCGACAGTCACGCTTGTAACCAACAATTCCGAGGCAGTCAAGAATGCCAACGCATTCAAATTTAAATCAAGCTAAATCAGGCTGAGTCTTGGCGCTCGTCTGCATAACGCTCGCACTAAACCAAAACACAATAATGGAAACGCTGCTGATTTGCGGCAGGAAACAGATACTGCAATGTTACCTCCGCAGTTGGTAGATTTGTACCTTCCAAATACAACGTACTACTTTTTATTCGAGTGATGGTAATACTGCACTACAATATAAATATTTAGCGTACAGAAATAAAATATTCATCGCACGCAGCACGCGTACATCACAAGCTAATTATTTTAATTTCTCAGGTCGTCGTCTCTGGCATGCCCAATAATAACGATAGCGCTCTCAACGTCTGAAGAATATAGATGAGTCAGCGTTTTATAAACGTTTATAAATTTTAATTTATCGCTTAACAACATAGGTACTTTTGAAAAAGCTCTACCATACCCGTAGTAATAGAGTACTACTATACTACTACTACTGTACTACTCTACTATTCTCCTATGAAATACAGGCGTGAAATTTTATTATTATTTAAGTAGTTAACTGGGTCATTTAGAGATTAGGTACTTTCGTATTTAAAAAGTTGATGCCGAAATGGTTTGAGAAAATTTCTTCATATATCAGTGTAGTCATTTCTCACGCTTTATATTCACACTTCCGAGTCGTTTATCTCAGTATTGTTTAGTTAATGTTACGCACAAAACGTTTACAAGGAAAACACTGTTTTCTAAAATATGTATGTACATATATATCGAGGATATAAACATACAGAACGAACTACTGCGTTCAATTATAAATAGTGCAATGTCATTCGGATATATTAAATGTTTTATATGCATACTTATCATAGCTCTTGATGTAATAAGGTCACCACTAGTAAATTAATCATAATAATGTAATCTGAAGATATGTTTCAAATATACAAGGAAGTAAATACTTTGATAATTGTTTCATATTTAATTGATATGGGAACGCGTTCGCGTTGAAGTATTGCCGGTCACCAGCGATCGGTCAAATTCAAAAAAGATTATACGTTCCCATACTGATAACACTGTAATCGTCAAGAGATGAGATATAAAAGGAACAAAAAGCCTAATGCACCGTTGGGGTCGTAAAACAAATAAACAGAACACACCTCGGCGATCTCGCAGCCAAGCAGACGTCGGTCGCTTTGTGCGCCAGACAAAAACCCACCCGTTTCAACCTTTTAAGTAGGTTGTTAACTTTTTGATTTATGGACAGTAATAGAGACGCAACGCCGTGGGAGACTGCCGGCCGATACAAATGTATAATTTTAATGAACCCCTGTGAATATAATAAGCCCTTGTTTCATTATGAGATAGAAATCGTCCTCGCTATACAAACAATAAGGATTCTCGTATTCGAATCGATCGGGTGGTCCACTTGATGAAACAATTTCACAACAACAGACCCATTGATGACTGTCATATAAAAAGTTAATTTTCGATTTTCACTCAGCTCATTCAGCGTATAAACTCGACGTATAAAGTTCGCGCTTCATCAACATTAACTACCTGTTTTTGTAGTTTTTCTGTGTTGCTAGTAATGAGTGTTTTAGCGCCACTTACATAGCAATTCGTATAAAAACAGCGTATACAATGTTAATACAATACATTCCATAGATACAGCTGAGTGTACACGATCGTAACAAGATGTCTCGAGTTTTTATTAATGAATGGATGAACACATCAGTAAGTCAATAATATTCATATTGGTGACCAATAATATTCACAGCGGTGGTATGTATGGATTTATTTGTAAGTACGAGTTATTATAGCAGAGTGGTCCATTGTCTGAAGGTGGTATGCTACTGCGCAATGTCTCGGGACTAAGCTATTGTTAACGACGGTGTGTGGGCGCAACGCGGACATGTACCTACACGGGACGCTCTTTCCATTTGACATAAATGCTTATAGCCTAGATAATTGTAATCCGAATCCTAATTCTTTAAAACTATCTATTATCTTATTTAACCACTTAGTCATCTTCAGGCTGATTGAGAATGTTATTTAATTATTTGTCCACTATATGTGCTGTTATAAAAAAAAACCTTTTTGAGTTTTCAGACAGCGAATTTTATACTAATGTACGAATACTTGTAAAAAGTTAAATGAATATCTACGATACTACATCTATACATATATATGTACGTTACATATGTACAAGATTAGACGATACGTTTTAAAACATAATTATCAAAACAATAAAACCACAATGAGTCGGAACACTGGGAACACGTCGGCAGTTCTGAAAAGCAATTTCGTGCCGTCATTTCGAAAATAACCATTATTTGATTTGGAATTAATCAACTTGTTAGAGTTTGGAAGCGGACGTAAATTGTTGGGCCTTTTTGATTTTATTAAGTTCGCATGTCGACTCGGTTTGTTTTGTGAGGAGATTATAGGATTTTTTGCCGTGTAGCGTCTGGGTGGCCGCTTTTGAGAGACGGCAACATCAGCACGGCCCAGCGGTCGTAATCTCCGCACATTACGGGGAGTACTTTTGGTGGGAAAACGCAGCGTGAAATGACCATTGCATTCTTTAGAGTAATTATCCAACTAACTTCTCAGTTTTGATACATGATTGCTGCTTTAAACTTTCCTTGCTTGTTTGATGCTATAAAATTGAATATATAAATCAATTAGTTGTTAGTAGATTTGTTGTATGTTGTTGAATGATTCACTGATTATTTTAATGGTGTATATCAAATAACTTGATAATTCTGTGAATTATTGTTGTGGAGGAATTCCGTTCTCTATTTGTGGTTTTAAACGCTTGTTTACTTTAACCTCATAAAAGAAGAAAAGTATATTTGGCAGATGATATATGTTAAAGTCCACTACTATGCTCCGAGAGCATTATAATTTTTTATAAACGGGACAATTTAGCTATATTCCTACGTGAAATACTTTCGTTTGTGTCTTACTCTATATTAAATTAGTTAACTATCTCTACTTTTATTTTGTTTCTGTGTTTTATTAAGTCCTATTACTCTTCCGTAACTTGGGGGAACCTGAAACGTACTGTGCCGGTCTGTTGCGGTGTTGAAACGATCTAATACCACTTTCTAAACCTCTCATTCTGACAAGAAACCTAAGTCCAACAGTGGGGCGATAAATAGTAGTAAAAAGCAATAATAATAAGTTACCATCACAAACAGGGCAGTTGTAATGCATGTTGTAGTGCGTATGCCGCTGGTGCGTAGGGCTGTCGCAAGGCGCGTAGCATTCGGGCCTCGATATGGTGATGACGCCGGCTTCGCAGCGGAACAGCTTGCCGGCCTCGCCCCACTCGGTGTGCGACGCGTGCTCCGTGCCGTTGTACCAGCAACCCTTGCAGCGCACGCAGCAGCCGTCACGCGGCATCACCACCGCGCAGTCCTCCATCGGCCCGCATTCCTCATCACCACTCCGACACTCCACGAAGCCGTTCTATAAACAACATTAAGTACTATTTTAACGCTTTACGTAATTGTACTTATATCAGTTAGTAGCTTACGACTTACTTTTAATTATATTGAAATTAGCAGAATTATATACCGAAATTAACACTTTGCTTATGAAGGAAATAAACATTTTTAATTAAGATAAAATATCAGTACGCCAATTAAAGCAACCGTAAGCCGCGCTCATGGTCTCGTTACAGTTAAGTTGATTTTCCTTATTTATATTTTGATCTATTTCAACGTAAGAATATAAATATAATTTTGAGTGCATTTTCATTTCAAGTCATGTAAGTATTATATTTTATTTTAACCGAATTTAACGTATATTTTAATGCATATATATATAACGCTACAAATGTTTCAATTCAAATATCCCATTTATTAAAAACGTGGGAAACAAAAACTTCGTTAATACTTTTCAGTAACATTTTTTATAATGAACATATTATAATTATCGTAACGATAATTAATAAGGACAATGTTCATTCTAAAAAATGATATGTTGAAAATATGGCGGGTACTAAAAAATTAAATAAACAAGCTCCATACAAGTATTTACTTTAAACATATCCACATTGTATTATATTATTACCTGTTAGCGAACGATTACAACATATTATTATCACGGAAACGAACGTTTAATATTTAACCGGCCCAGGAATTCAGGCAACTTATTACCATGTAAGTTGTCAGACATGATCAATATTAGCGACAAATATTGACACATATCCGTACACTTATCAAACGTTTTAACACCAAACAGTGTGGAATCCTAATTTGAATGTGGCCAAGGCCCCCACGAAACCGCCGCGTTCACAATTAAACAACGATGGTCTGTGCCATCGATGGACGTACTCGTATGTAGGTACGCCTTTGCGAGTTTTCTACATCTTTTAATATTACCATAAATGGTTTCATTTTCTCTTGCTAATTAATATTTTCACTATGTGCATCTAATACAGATAATTAATCTTAATTAAATAACTCTAGATTAAGAATCAAATGAATATATTTTATTGTATACAACTCTTTTAACAGGGAAAAAATGTGAATTAAATACAAAACGACATCGCTTATTATCGTATATTATTCGATGTATTGTTAACCAATTACACGATAGACTTGACACTTATCATCTATTATGATTAGATGGTAATGTGGAAGACAACTTTTATTCATAGAAGTACCTGCCATACAACGCAACGCAAATCACGTTGAACTTCTAACAAAATGTAATTTTAGGTTAGCAACTCCAGGTGAGAAATTGACGTAAGTACCTAGATACTGTATGCTTTACGACTATAAACTCTATTAGTACTAAAGGTTGGAATTTACCAGAATCGTGCGGTGTGAAAAGACAGAGATGAACATTGTTTTATGCGGTGTTCAAACATAACGTAGACTAATCGATGCTTAAATAATGACCTAACATAAACAATTTATATCTAAAATTATATTTACAACAATAAATTGTAACGTGCGCCCGTTTTAGAACTCACCTGTTTTAGAACAGGTTTCAGATACTACGTAATCTTTGTTGCGTAATTCGTAACACTAAAATTACGTGGCCGTGGGTGAAAATTTGGACATTCTTGTCCAGCGGATCCGTGAGTCGAGAATGTATGAAGCTAAAATAGAGCATAGCACAGATTCCTTACGGTTCATTCAATTACGGTTGTGGGGTGCATGAAAGGAGCCACCCCGAGCGGCGACCATATCTGATCAAGTACGACCTATATTGCCCTGCGCACCCTGGATACTGCGAATCATCCTTTCATCGCGATGGCTGATCATTCACGGTCAGCTATCGGCTCGACGAAGAAGAAGAATTCGAATTACGAAGTCGAAATGGCATATATTTAAGAATGCTTTAAATTATTTGTATCAAGAAAAACGATCTATTGAACATGCGTTATTGCCAGAAATATCTAATGATCGTAATTATACATAAAGCATAATTTGTATATAAAATCGACTTTTTGAATTATTATTAATTCACTTCCAATAAACAAGAAATACACAAAGACCAAACGCTTCTAATAAATTTAACAACGTATTCAAAATGAATAGATAAAAAAGGCGTGGAGTACATTAATACAATTTAATAATCGATCTTTTACCAACGTTAGTAATTTGGAAACTAGCAAGCACTCGGAAAACCAAGCTCGCGTCTACAGTACACTATGAAGAGAAAGTGAAATGCGTGTACCAAGCAAAGATTACTTTAAAACATAAAGAGTTATTGAGTTACCAAGACATGCGGTCATGCTTACACTGTTTATAATACTATTAACATAACTAACATCAGTATGGCGAGCGTCCATGACCTAAGTAATTCCTATCATGCCTCTTATACCTACATACAGCTATAGTATGAACAATATGTACCCTACTTACATTAATTCTACGGCTATTAAAACAAACGAAAAGTTAGATATAATTTATTTTAGATGTATTACATACGTGATTACTTGCAAAAATAGTGCCCAGATCATGAATGACTTGCTGAATTGAACTCCTCTGTTGAAAATTTACTGAAGAGGCATGTCATGAAAACTGACTACATATTATTTAGGTATCTGGGTTTTAGTATCCTTATTTTATATCGTCTTAGCTTTTTGTAGTATGCATACATATATTTATAGCCTTTATTGCACATTAAATTTTATGAAAATTTAGAAACTAAAGCATATGTAACATAACGCCTGTAATCCCGAAGAGGTAGGCAGAGAAGTATAACACACACTTACATTTCACTAGTTACGGTTAAGTGTGACTAAGGAATAGGTGGTGAGCCTATTGTTGTATACAAGGCACAAATCCACACTCAGAGCGATTACTAGAAATTTCTAGTAGAAAATCTATTTTAGAACAAAAACGTAAATGTATCTGACTCGAGAATTGAACCCAGGGTCTCTCGGTCACCAATCGCGCTTGCAACAATTCCTCCAACAAGGCAGTTGTTAAAAGTAATTTGTACAAAAAACGTTTTTACCGCTAACTAGCGATTTCTTCGAAGTAACAGTATTTTGTGTGCGCAGAGAAGAAAACTATAAGCAGTAGACACGAGTAGCCACACGACGCAGTATGTCATTGCGTCTACAACTAATCCGAACAGAACGGTAATGTCAATTAGTTCAATTATACGCTATCTCCAACTCCTTTATCGTTTCACTGTTACACATGGTTTTTCTATCAGAATGAGAGGCCATGCTGCCATAGCTATGGTGGACACCATGCTGGCCAGGTGCAAGCTGGCAGGCGTCGCACGCCTTACAGAACATTTATTGTAAAGAGCTGCGCGCCGGAATCTGAATCCCGCACTCCCGGTCTAAGGTTCCAATTTTTTAAGTACTAGGCTATTACAACTTAGTTATTTGATATTAGGCTATTACAACTTAGATTATTGACTGTTTTGCCACGTTCATCATAATATTCGAAAACTTAATGCGGAAAAAGCGTCGAGTAAAGCTTTAGTGCATATTAATCTTCTGACCATATTAGAAAATTTTCGCCCATAGATGAGGTACGGAAACATTTGTAAAAGTTTCCATAAGCGCTCGCTCTACCAAAGAACTATTCCACCTGTAATAGCCAACTTTGCAAATAGTTTGTGCTTTGAAATCATGTGTTACAAACGCTCATAGTTCGCTCTGGTGCTCCACATTTAGTTACGTGTAAAGAGTTTTTTTCTATGAGATAAGCATATGTTTCATCTGCGATGAATAAGCTTTTCGATGAAAATTTAATATTACTGCCCCATTAATGTTAAATTCAATGCGCTTTACTCATTGCCCACACGAGGTCAGCCATACACAAAGATGTTTATTGTTTTTCAATACGTTGACCGAATTTCGGGAAAACTTCTTTGAAGAAATCCCTCTAATATCCGGAATATTTTTAATATTTAGATTACACGTCAGATAAAAATAATGTACCTTAATCTTTCGGCAGATCATTACTTATGATAATGTAAGGCATAAAATAGAACAGAATATACAATATTAAGCGAAAAATTTAAAGATTAGAGCCGGCGTGCGAACGAACACGATATTACGGTTATTCAAATACTTATGATTTATTTTTCTAACTCGCAATTTCTGGTAGTGGCTCAGAGCCCAGATTTTAGCTCAGTGTGAGATAACAGGTTCACTATATATTCCATAATGGGACGTAATCGTACCTGATGAAACATGGGAGTGTACAACACTTTTCTGTCTACCCCTTCGGGGATACCTGGCAGTCTTAAAAGGCCTCTAAGCTCGGCTGGCAGGTCACGGCATGATGCGGTCTGCCTAGGTAGCGATAAAAACTTGACTGTTTAAGAGTAGTGGCTGCGCGAGATTCTGCGCTCTACGATCGTCAACTCGCATGCCCAGCGTGGGGATTACGGGCAACAATTCCTCAAGCGAGGCCTATATCCAGCCGTGGACTGAGACAGGCTGAAGATAACAATGACATAATGATCGGCTGATAGTGACTGACTTAAGTCAAATATGTTAATACTTCGGATTTAGTTCGTTCACACTGCTGTGTATAAAACGGTGTACGTTTCGGTGACCGTCACGCCGCTTCCCGCTACACTGATAGCGCACGGAACATCCTGAACGTTTCCTGACTATTGCGCAATTGGTTATATTACGATACCTTTGACGTTTTTCTACTTCATACATTTCGTCCTTGCCCTACATGAGGATGTCATTTATTTACTTCCTCATTTCAAACTGTTGTTAACATTTACCGTAAAGCATTAACATTTGAAATGGGCATGAAAATCGAAAAATAATAATAATTTACTATAATTCGTATTGTTGTTCCTATATTGCTTAAAAGTAACGCATCACTAGCAAAAAATTCCGCGTAGCGTCGTATTGTATTAATCGCGAACGTTAACATAAATTTCATTTTAAAATGTACTTTATCTGTCGATTAACATAATGGAGTCGCGCGGTGTTCAGACAGCTGGGGGACGGCGCGGTGCCTGCATACAACTATCAGAATACACGGTTTGATTTTAAGCTCCTTTCACGTTATTGATATATCGTTCCACTTAAATTATCTCATCTTATTTACATTATATGCTAATTCGAGCGAACTCCAATTGTTTTTCGTGCATAGCGCACGCAAGGCGCACGTATGTAGGTTCAATTCGTGGAAAACGTATTAGGGTCTCGTCACATTTGTCGTCTCCGAAACGATTGTTTCCGGTCGATTGAATCAGTAACGTATTATATATCATTATATTCGTTTACCCATTATTATCATACTAAATTGCTATCGACATTCTCTACCAACCAATCATACATTTTAGTAGAATAAGTAAATATAGGTAAACTGTAATATACCGATGATAATAATAATGATATTAGATTCATCATCATCAACCTATTTGTCTCCTGAACAGATTCGTGCATCATTTACGCTACTGCCCGTCGGCGGCAGGGTATTTAGCTGTACCTAGACAGACCGCCCCATATCGCGATCTGTCAGCGCCGGAATTACTCACCTCCTACGACGCCCTGGTATTCGGCCATTAGGCTTACAACTATGTAAATTTTATCGCCTATTTCCTGCGTCTCATATAGATCTTAAGACCATCAAAGCCCATAGATCAAAGATCTCCCTTGTGGGGTAGCCAGAGAGCACAGAGTGCCAAATATTTCTACCCTTATAGACTCTCGACATAAATGCACGCCGGATTCAGAGTCTTATATTATTATCTCCTCGATAAGTCAGTACTTGACCTATTTGGTCAAGATAGGTTTACTTTTACTTTAGTGAGCAAATATTTATTATATAATAATTATCGTAATATAATATCACGACTATAAACCCCGAAATGGAAGGCAGAGGAGAGGAGAGCAGTACCAGCCATGAAACGTATTTCATTAGTTACGTATACGTGCCCACTATGGAATGGGGGGGGAGATATTTATAATTTATATTTATAGAGTAATACATAATTAATTAAAGTAATTGTTAACGTTATTAATAGTTTTTGCAATTCTAATTAATTACCTATCAAAGTTAAATGTTAAATTAATGACCGTGAACATTTATCGGCCTAGCCTGATTAATCGGACACATCGATAAGTGAGGGGAATCCCTTAAGTATCATGAATTATTCAATCGTGCTTAGATAAATTACTGTATAGCACAATTTGGTCGCACTGCACGATAGAATTAGTATTTTTTAAATTAGAAAACGTTAAACCAGTGCCCCAATGCTACTTAACATATGAAATTATTAAATCATCCCATCATCTCCATGATCACCAACAATCCTTTTTATCGTACACTCAAGTCTCCTCACAGAATGAGACGGATTAAGACCATTGTAACACTCATTGGACTTGTAAAAGATTAGCGGACTTCACACGCGTCAGACAAAACCTTATGAAGTATTTAAAAGTGTGCAGATGTCTTCACGATGTTTTCTTTACGTCACGATTTTTACCGTTACAGAAAGTAACGTTTCGTATCAGAATGAATATTTTGCACGTAAAGAGATTCGCGCCCTCATGGTAAGCTGAATTCTGAACTACTAAGTAGGTATTATAAATAAGTATTTCATTTAAGTAACTAGTCCTATCCGCTTTCGTAATAATAGGTACTCCGATAGTGGTGTATGCTATGGAAATGTAGATGACCCTAAAAATACAACAACATCCAGACGAGGAATATAGGTGGAATCAAGATGTGTCATTCTGATGTATGTTCAGCTGGGAGTCAATCCCAAGACGGTCGCCATTGGGATCCGTGATGTTGATCAATATTTTGTAACGACAAAAATACCATCGTATATTGACGAGTATAATATATGTATATGTATTTAGCTCAACGGTTCGTGGAAATAACATTTCGAACGATATAAATTATTGTAAGGACAAAATGGACCACGCCTCTACCATATCCCATTAGTATATTTTATCCGAATGAGATAAGACCCCGTTTCTGCCCAGCCGCTGACTACGAATATTTGAGGATTATACTCAGCTGTTATCATGCCGATACCCTTAAAACTTGTTTGCCATTATGACGCATAAAATTTAATGTTATTCTCAAATCATCAGATAATGTTATATACGCAATGTATTTGAAACTACAAATAATTTGTAGCAGCAGTTAATGTAGCAGCGATAAAGTCATTCAGCCCACTCTTGGGGTCCTTTGTTCAAATGCTGGTGCGCACATCTCTACTGAAAAGTGTACTTGGTAAGATTAAATGTTAGTAGCTGTAACGGTGAAGACAGATCTTCAAGAAGTCTGCTCGCTTTACCTCTTCGCCATAGTGTTTGTATGCTTGTGAAATCTGCTAACAGGCATTGGTCCAGCGTGGCAGACAATGGCCTTCTTAACCCGTTTAATTCTGACCTGATCCCTAACCAAAAGTATTATTATAAAAGGATTGATCATGATATTCCGTTTTACAAAATATAATTGAATAACTTATCGCGAAAATACCTATCAATGGAATAGTCGAGAGGAAAGAGTTACAATGGACGAGACTTCTATCGCTTGAAACTTAAAGAAACGTGCCTATAAATTACTTACATACAATGCAAAAAGAATTACATTCTGACGGGTACGATCTCTATCTCTATCGATCTACGATCTATTTGGCACTCGGTGCTCTCTGCCTACCCCGCAAGGGACCCGGCGTGATGATATGTATGTATGTACGATCTCGTAACTAGTGCACAAATTTCCAGTTACCTGTATGCGACAAGTAATGTAAAGCGACATGTGATAGCCCTAAGCTCGTACGTGATGCAACTAGAAATTGCGCTGTATGCGATAAATATTCGATTAAATCAGGATTAAAGTTGGTACTGGTTGTAATTGTATCTAGGCGAGTAAATGATCCCGGAGTGGCGACAGCGCAAGGCCGCGTGTGGGTCGCGACGCTGCTTGCCGGCGGCTTGGCGCCTTTGTCTTTAGGCCGCGTGCTCACTCACTAACATCTATTAATCGACATTACATATTAACAGAGAATATCCACATTTATTGCTCTCTCCGTACGGCAGAGAATTCGTCAGACCTTTAGGCAACGTTACGGAATCTCCACAGCAACAACTAGCCTTCCAAAACTTGTATATTTTCTGCGCCTGAAATATATATTCGACAAGCAAACATCAGAGACACAACAGTAAAGTTAATAGAAAATAACATTGTACCTATCTATATATTTAGTCATTTATTCATTTAAAAAGTGTGATACCAATTCATAGGTGATATCGTAGCTGCTTCAGCAATTTTTAGCCTAAAAGCAGGTGACACGTAGCTAAAACGTGGTAATGTCAGGTTTTTATGGTTGGATGTGAAAAAGTACGCTTTTGATACATGATTATCGCATGTCAACGGTAATACACAGAAGTAGTGGCGCACGTCGGACAACTCATAACACTTGGTTTGGTGACATACTCGTAATATGCGATCGGCTGTAAAATTTACAAGAGAAGAGCGGATATGTTAAGGGACTAAAAAGTAACTTCACGCCTGTAATCCCCGAAGAGGTAGGCAGAGGAATGCAGAACCACTCCCACGTTGCACCAGTTACTTTTACGTCCCATTATGGAATAGGTGGTGAGCCTATCGCCATGCATCGGGCACATATCCAGACTCCG
>DWTO01000972.1:0-18015 GCA_018244755.1 Jemadia pseudognetus
AGAACATTTTTTTAAGCATTCTTAGGTGTGCAGATTCCTTCGCCATGTTTGCCTACAGTTTTCACTTCAGGAATGACAAAAATAAAAAAAAACAATATCTTATTTTCCCGGGTTAACTGTGCGCCCAAAAGCTGGCAACATCCTACATCAGTTATTGTTAGGAGGAAGCGATAGCTTACAATCAAGAAATATTTATTTTAATTTAATGCAATCATTTTTTTCTTTTGTGATAAATCTTTACCTTTCATTTAGCTCCCCCATTTTCCCCCATTTCATTAGCGGCCCCAACTAATTTTGATACAGTGCCTCTGCAAGAACCAAGGTTGAGAGCGTGAACTTCTATCTACTAGGCTATCACTTCTTACATGTAAACATGGATGTTACTGTAAGCTTGTGAACAGTGAATAACGTTCGTTTATATATTATTATAATACATATAGGTAGCTCGCGAACTAGATCTGTCGAAAAATTGCGGACTGTATGAACTATTAAATGCTTAATATTTTTCGAAAGTTTATAATCTAAACATGGCTGCCCGACCAGATGTAACCTCAATCCGGTATTGCACTTTTACTTTACCCGTACAGGGTAATAAGGGTAAGGGATACCTAAGAGTATAAAATGTATACTTACCCTTTATTTTAGGAATAGATGTAGACATAATTTAAAATTTTAATTCTAATTTGGAGTCAATTTGTAAAATAGGGTCTCACTTTTGTGATTTCTTTGGGATGAAACTAGCTGATTCCTTATCCTGGGGACATATTGGAGGATGCCATGGTAACTCATGTTCAACAGATATTGGCACACCAATCTTCTCATTGAGCAATGATTTCATCCTATAATCAAACGATTACATATATACATCACTGTATAATCCAAGAAATACCACTATTCTGTTATACAAAGAGATGATTTGATTACAAGAGAAACCTTCATATTCTTTAACATACTTGTTATTATTATTCTATGCCGTTGGTTATAATTTATTGTTGGTGCTACATGACACGATCTTCTGACATAAAATGTTTGTCACAAGTAAGAAACTCAATTCTGAATTTCTTTATTTCATTTAAAATTGACTGCAGGACACATATGTATGTACATACATAGCATATGAAACATAAGCTCTAACATAATATGTAGTTTTAAAACAGCCATGAGATAAAGTTTAAATATTACCTTATGCCTTTGTTTTCAAATGGCAAAAATACAGGGAAAATTGCTTCTATATTAGGAGGGAAATCGGGTGCAGTCTCAAAACATAGTTTATCAGAGGGCCACTCGGAATCCTTATCAAACTCTTCCTTATTGCGATTGATCTTCATTGTTGGTGGGTACCTACGAGTATAGTAGCATAGCATTATGTCAACTTTAATGACAATTAACTACTCTTTTTTAACAAAATAAAACTATCCATATAAATAATACAAATTCTATCCTATTCTAGGTATAAGCATATATCAGGTGTATAAATTATCAGAAAATAACTAGCATAAACCATGCCAACAATAGTTCAGTAGAGTAAGAGTAAGGATCAATTTTATGTAACATGCTATCATAAAGCATCCCAAACAATTATCAATTTTAATTAAGTATTATTGTTGTTTCATATTCTAAAAGATTTATTCATATGCTTTAATACAGGATTATATTTCTTTAAGTTAATAATGTAGACAAAAGTGTATCTACTTACAACATATAACCCGATTCATATTCACTAATATGATCATGTTGGTTATCTGCCTTTTTCTCATTGACTTGACGCATATGAACTTTTTCATTGGCA
Organism: Jemadia pseudognetus; assembly: GCA_018244755.1. Classification (NCBI taxonomy): domain Eukaryota; kingdom Metazoa; phylum Arthropoda; class Insecta; order Lepidoptera; family Hesperiidae; genus Jemadia; species Jemadia pseudognetus. Next base: position 1,790 of record DWTO01000972.1, read on the forward strand.
ACTTCTACAAATGTTTTCACTGAAATGTAATAAAAACAGAACAAATTTACATTATGCATTGGACTCCAAATTCAATACAGGGTTTAGCAGACATAAATATTTTTGGGGAACTAATTGTGTTTCTAAGGTAGTATTTCGGTTACTTTGCAACTAATCAATAAAATGTTAAAAAAAAACAAGTTGAATATTTTTTATACATCATCATTGGCCTGATTACTCCACTACTACATAGATCTCCCAGGGGATTTTTGTCCATAATCCCCATGCTACACATGTGAGTCGGGAATCATTCTTTGTTTCTATACAAATTATTAGCAGTAAAACTTTGAAACATGCCATCTTTAAGACCTAGACGAAAAGCGCCGCGCTTGCAAAAATCGCCAGAAAACCCACTATAATTACACATATAAGAACCTTGGCCAACTCTTTTGCTGACAGTACTTAACTGGGTCTTTAAAATCATTTGATTTTAGTACACAACAATTTGGTTTTGCTAGGCACCTGTGAACTCATAGATAGCTTAGGTCGCTGTCACTGTTTATGGTGAAGAGAACAACAACAAGTACGTAGAAGAAGCAATACATTTGTGAACAATTGTATATTTTCTCATGATTTTCAAACACGACTTCGTATAATTTGCTTATATGCTTGTTTTTATATTCTATAACATAAAAGTTTTACCTTTAACTTTTTCAGCATCAATGGCCAAAATAATATTATTTGCATCACTGTCTATGACTGTCCTTGCTTTCATAGGATCATGATGGATAATGAAATCAGACGGTGAATTGGTGTGCTTTACAATATGCCTCATGAAATTCTGAAGATTGTACAATGACTCAATAGCATGTACTCCTTTCATTTCCAACCATTCTTTCTTGTACATAGGACCATCCAAAAAGTACTTTATGAGAGCATTTTTATCTCCATGATTCTGTAAAGTTTTTATATCGAAACCTGTGAGTTGCGATATTTTTTCACAACTTTTTTCCATGCTTCTATAATCTGCAACACAACATTGTTTACACTACTGTTAAGCATTAAAGAACTTATAATTTCCCAAATGAGAGTGACTTACTAAGTTCAGAAGTGAGATATATACATATATGATGTATACATCACAAAATGCATATTATATAACAATATTACCAAAATTTCCATTATGTTTCATTGTCTTCAAAAAAGCACCCTGAGCTTTAAGCCAATGTGCCTCTGTCTCACTGTATTCCTTAAGATCTTGCCGAAGATGAGTCATTATCCTAAAACCAATTACCATGTTATGGCCTAAAACATCTTAATTTCTACATTCAGTTATGGCAATGAGCATTAACTGTTTAGTAAACGTTTGTTAACTTACATTTTTATTTTGTCCAATCTTTTAACGATCTTTGCATAACATTTGATTGCATTTTTGTGTTTTACAATCAAGTCCATAGTAGGATTTAGTTCCATGGATGTTTCAATGTGTTTTATTGAACTATTAAAATCTCCATACACTGCATAGGCATTAGCAAGCATGAAATGATTTAAATAGTAGTTAGGATCATGGTCAACAGCAGCATTAAAAACTGTGATTGCATCTTCTATGGCTCTGCTTCGATGTAGGATAATCCCCAAACTTAGTAGTGGTAAGTCTTTATAGCGTCTGTAATTTTAAAAGATTAGGTTACAAATTTGAAATCTCCACTGCAAAATTTAATAATTGTGTGCAGCCATACTGGTTATGCCTATATTCCCTATGCCGGCGGGTTTGGGATTACAAAGCACAGTTTCACACACTACTTGTGCCACTGCGCATAGGTGGCCAAGGCATTTACCTGTACCTAGGGAGATCGTGCCATACTGCAATTTGTAGGCGCCGGGTTTAGTTGCCCCCTACGACAACATTTATCCCGGGAAATGTATTCCTACTCTATCCCAACACAGATAACTGATACTGAAGGGTACAGAATTGTTTTCTCAAATGATTCAGTTTTCTGTGGTGTGCCATGGTGTGGTGTGATATGATATGGTGTGGTATGACATGGTGTGGTATGACATGGTGTGGTATGATATGGTGTGGTGTGACATGGTGCAGAGTGTGAAATATTTTAATTACCTCAAAAGAACAGTCAAAGTTAAACAATTGCAATGTCATTTCAGAATTCTATGACAACTAAGCTTCCCAAGTTCTAGAATCAGTGCTATTTATTAACTATAAGTATATTTGTAAATTCAGTTTATTTCAAATTTTTTTAGGCTTACCTTGGAACATAGTGAAGAGCACGTCTACAGCATTCTATTGCCTTAACTGCATTGCCTTTAATACGCCAGTACAATGATGCCATGTTATAGTGAAGCCATGATGAGCTATTTCGTTTAAGGACACCAGTTACCCAATGGCCATATTGGTCTACATTCATAATCGGAGATATTTTTTCTGGCAGAGCTAGCTCAGGATTAACTGAGTGATTTGCTCTGTTGTTTATACTCTGGAAATGCCACAAATATTTAAACCAAACTCATGCTGTTTATTTTATGGCCAATCAACTACTTATCCATAAATAATGAGATAAAACCTATAAATAATGACTGATTGTGATGAAATTTAACAAGGAATGGTGAAAAATATTAGCATAACATTTTCATAAATCATCAAGTAGTCAAATATCTAAACCCGATATGCCTTGCAGGCCAAAAGTTTGAGACCACCTACATAAGAGAAGGAAAAAATTAAACTCAAAATACATAGCAAAACTTAATTAATAATTAATTAAAATACTTATTATTTAAAACACAATCATTAAGAAGAAAAAAATAGAGAAATATCACCTATTTATGTTAAAATACTGTTCATATTTTAAACATGCTGTTCATATTTTCATCCAGAAACCCTTGCTTGCATTTTATTACTTTTTTCACAAGTCTCGGCATACTGGCAATCAACTTGTCAATTGTATTTCGTGAAATATTGTTCTAGTTTGTCTAGTTTATTCCACATGTCTTCTTGCGAGAAGGGACTACAACTGCACTGCTCAATTTCAATCTTGTCTAGACTGTCAGTCAGACTGGACTGGATAAGATTTTTGAAAGGTTCTTGGAAAAATATATTCAAATTTGAAATATGTGGATCAATACGATGAATCTATGTTTGGCATAACTTTTGATTATTTCTTAAATGTTTGTTCTGGTTCTAAGCTTCACTTAAACCTTTTACATGCAAAAGCTTTCTAGAGAAGTAAAAACTGTTTTATTATATTATAGTAAAAGGAATTGTGTAATATTGTATGATTATCCAAACTTACCTCTAAATGGTCAAAGGCATACATACTAAAAGTTAATGAAGATATCTTCTTGCAATCAGGAACAGTTTTATCAGCGCCATAGTAAGGATTGTCTAGTAAAAATTCTTGATGTGCTATATCTTTTGAACTGCCATCATCTAAAAAAGCTGAGTACCAATCTACAGTGCTAAGTAGACCAACATCCATACAATCCTTGTCAGCTAAAATATGTGCACTAACATCTGTTTCCTGGTTCAATTCAGTCCATAATTTTGATACTACAATTTGTTTTTCAAAAAGCTCATAATACAACTTTATGATATCATCCCAATGATTCTCCTGTTTTAAGAATGAAAGGAGATCGTATGTATGTGGTAGTTCAAAGGGGGAATCCAACTGGAAAATTTACATTAAACAAATGTATTTATTTACTTTTATTTTATTACTTAAACACAAAACCGCTACTGCGTTCGTACCCGAGGTTGAATGAGACCACTCTCAGTTACCATCCAATGAGTTGAAGCATGTGATACATCAATGGTACACAAACTGATTAAACATAAAAGATTTAAGACCAACATCTTCGTTATATTATAAATAACTTAAGAACTATATATGCATACTATTGACTTATTTATTATCAAGTCATTAATCGACTTATTTGCTTATGTGCTGCTAAAGCTGTAGCTGTCCGTTTGACAACTAAATTAATGACAATTGTTATTCGCACATTACTGTGGCAAGTTTATAAGGTCCAGGAATTTACTACAAAAATAGTTTATTTATTACTAATGACAAAATTGACGGACATACTACAAAATCAGTAACTTTTTTGTGAAATGTGACAAATTCGGTACTATTAAAACTTTAATAAATATAGGTAACCACAACTTTATGATTTAAAATCAACCTCATTATAATCTTTCAAATATTCTCAATATAAACAATTTTCGGCTAAGAACATATTTATAGACTTTAAACATAGTTTGCTAAAATCATAAAAAATATGCTTCGAAATTCAGAATTAGATATGAAAATTCAGAAATTCCAATATAAGTAGGTATTTGTATTTTACATATTTGATAAAATTATTTAACAAGAGAATTACGTTAAATTTCACAGCAATAATGTTAACTCGAGGAATGATTATGTACATCCTTTAGAAAGAATTCATTGCGCAAGTCCAAATAACTTCACTCAATCCACACCTTTGATCACCTACACATTTTATGATTGTACCCATTACAACCTGCAACAAAAAGCACAAACGAATTTTTAATGATGTATTTGTGATATTACCATATGAAACTCATTGATTACAATTACGTAAAGTGATTTTCTTTTAATTTTATTCATTAGGATAATGTGATAATATACTTAATTACCTACAACGTGTTTCTAAGAAATGATATAGGATGATTTGAAACATTTTTGATGAACTAAAGTGAAGAGTGAGACGTAAAATGTTAAATGACGCACAAGTACAGTCGTCACCAAATTTATATGAACGCGGTATTAAAAGCACAAACAATATTAACAGACCAGTGAAAACATTGGAATATAAGGTATTATATCTCGTACAGCCACGTGCTATTTAGTAAATATCATATAATATAGCGAATTCTATTTTTTAGGGATTACTATGGACATGTACGTTAAGAGAAATATGCTTAGCCGCGCTATGGCTTCCATTAGGTGCTTTAATATTCTGTTATGCGACGGCATCTATATTCCAGGCAGATGATATACACGAAACTCACTGTAGAGTAAGTACAACATTACTTCATCATGTAGCCGTAAATTATCCTAGTAACTCTACCAGCTAACCTAATTACAAATTACTATACGGGCGAGAACGTCTGTTTCTTAGTTTAAGTCACTCCATGATTTGATAAGCACAGTTTACCTGGTATGCAGGCTCGCTCGTTCAGGAGTGACGGGTCGTCGCACGACCTCAAGATTGGAACGACACAGTCGTTGGATAAATTCATCATATTAATGGTGCACAATGTTATTACACCGTAGCGATAAGAATCCAAACACTCATCTACCATGTTTCATTTATCATAATGCGTAACCACCTAAAAGCAATACGTTCTACCCGCAGCAAAAACTGGATATTCGAATTTCTGGTATTAAGCGTCGGCTTGTCTCGTCATGGTGTTGAAAGACATGGTTAAGTTATTAATTATTTGAATAAATTCATGTGTATCCCGTGGTTTACGAAAACTCTTTTGCCATAAATACCGGTATGCATTACACAAAATTTAACTGTGAATTAACATGTCTTGATACATGGTTGACATGTTTGAATGTACCTGTAACGTAACTAGTGAATCGTGTGAGCGTACACTCCTCTGCGTATTCCTTTGAGGAAATAAGTACAGGCGTAATGTACTGCTGTTTTTGATATATGAATATATTTGCTAACATAAATAGCTATGTAGTATCAGATGTTCCACATTAACTTTTTTATTCTTTGTAACTTATTATTCTTTTAGTTCGGTGAAAACATCCCTAGCAATATTATTTACAGGTTTATAACGTAGTGCCATCGATAAGTGCGATTACGGGCATTAGCCCGCAACGATACATTTGGAGGATATGTATTGCTTATCATTTAGGACCAAGACTATTAATAGGGTCTATTTATTATAAGTACCATAAAGAGCGTACTTTACATATCACAGACGAAAAGGTGAGGCAATTTTAATTTTTTCATATAATATAAGTAGGTACATTAATAATTTAATACTATATTTCGAATAAAGTGTTACCCAACGTCTTACGTCAACGAAGATCTGTGTTTCTTATTAATAATGCCAATTATACAGGCGACAGATTTATTTACAAATAAGAGTATATTGTTTCAGGCACGGAATCAAGCGACAAAATTAGGCGAAGCTTGTTATTGGCTAAACTTATTAGAGCTGTTTGCTCTCACTGGAGTGACATACGTTTCTAACAGAGAGAATTATTGTAAGTATATTTGGAAATTCCTCTGCCTACCTCTTCGGGGATTACAGGCTTGAAGTTACGTTTATATTTGGAAATAATCAAAATATGTATATTACAAAAATAGGAACAAAATATTAGTACCTAATATGTTTGTGTAAGTAGGTTTTTATAACAAAATTCATATTAATATTTTATTTAAATATGACAAGTATCCTAAATTGAAAATATTTTAAGATTTGTAAAATAAGAAACGTTACATACCGTACATGTACAAAGTTGATATGATGGTATATGGATTATTGTGCCACTACTCTCACCTCGTTTGGTTATGCTACTTTGATATTTTCTTAATAATTTAATACAATTTGCAGTTGTACATGAAAAAATATTCATAGGATTCATGGTGGCTGCCCTCTTGCATATGTTGTGTCGGGCGCGCGTTGGATGTATAGCCAGTGACACAGTAGAGCCAGTGAGGAGTAACAAACTGGTGTGGATACTATTTTTCGTAGCCATTGCAGCCACAATCGGGCTCATTGTATTCTTCTTAACACATCGATTGCTATGTCGGCCTTTAGGTAACAGTTTTATATTTCTAACAATCTTATCTAATGGTAAGTTACGGCTTACTTTCGTTCGTTCACACATACACTATATTACATTGCTATGCTACAATTTTGTTGTGCTCCAGTAAGAATGTCGATATTCAAAAACGGTTTAATATATTATTTCAGCTTTCACGTGGTTCTCCGTCTGTGAATATGTGCTAGCCGTAACAAATATGGCGTTCCATGCCATTGTGGTTCGAGATCTTCCATCGCATGAACTACAAGTCATTCGGCCCACGAGTAATAAGGGAAATTAATACGCTACGCATCTACTTGAAGGTTAATCTCATTTCATACAATTAAAAAACGAACAAACAAATTACCTTTCTACTTATTATTTGTTAATTTGTCAACTTTCCGCCATTCCACGTATATTTTGCAATATAAATAATAGTCGTGTTCTAAACTGGTACGAGATAATTGAGATTAATTTTTTAGCTAGAAAATCTTTAAACGCGTTTCCGCGCGAAACTCAGATTAAGCTGTGTATTTGGTTTTTATCGTTAATGTTCACTAACCCACACAAGAATTGTAATGCAAGCTGCGACGAATAATAAATCCCGGTTACAAAAAGAGTTATTTAGATACCATTTATTATCTACATAATATTCGGACTTTGAACTTTTATTTGCGATATCAGTTCATTCATAAATCCTATATTAATATCGCTAGACTAGATTAGTAGTAGGTATTATTTTGTAATGGCCACCACGATTTCTGTTGATCATATACCTACATATAACGTACGTATGTATTTAACTAGCGTTGAAATTAATGTCCGACACTGTAAATAATTTGTAGACAGGTACGGTAAATGAATATATAACGTATAATTAGAGAAAAAGAACAAAAAGCACTGATAATAAAATAAGCAATGTATGCTTCGATTTATTGTTTAAATACAACCAGTAAACAAACTTAAACTGTAAGTGATAAGAACTTTTAAATTTATACCAAAATTAAATGGACCAAATTGTTAATATCGCATAAGATCTTCGCTTTTATACGAAACACTTCCCACCAGTTAAAACAACAACTGAAATTTTATTAAGTGTTATGAAAGAAAAGTGCACAATTTGATGCTATATTGTAAAATTCAGTATTATCAGAAAACAATCTTAAATTTTTATAGACTATTTTGTCCGTGTTTTTAGTTTACAGTTATTGTGTGTAAGATTTCTATTGTAGTTTTTATTAGCAACTTAAATATTGTTAAAAATTTTAAACTGTTATCAAATGAATTTGTGTAAATAATATTTATAGAAAATATAAATACACAATCATAAATAAATACCCAAATTATAAACAAAAAATACAAATACACGAAAGTGCAAAAAAATGGCTTTTGACCTCAACGTGTCCACCCGCGCTGCCTGTTGATAGAAAAAAATGGCGTTAATCTTAACGGCGTTAAATAACATTACGTTTATTGATTTTGACACATTAATATTATAGAACACGTAAACAGTAAACAATATGATTACACTGTGGCAAAATATTGAGCATAAGAGAAATAGGGAGAATTGAAAATTTAATTTATCTTGCTTGATAGTAGAAAAAAAATCAAAGTACCTTAATTTTCCTTCGGCATCGACGCTGTTAATTAATATGCAAGAGGCTCTCGTTAATATGTATATGATAGTACTACATGCTCGTACGAGGCGCACGTCGAGGTACTTGTAGAGTTACTGGGCGAGTGATGTCGTCGAAACGTCGAAGACAAAAGTTAATGAAGAATAGTCGCTGCTGCAATAGCTTTGTGCGCAGGTACTTGCTCCTCGCAAGTATGCGCGAACCTATTGTAATGATTCGTACAGCTTGGTTGTAAAGGAGATGGTTAGGGTATATTGAGACCCTGGACCACATGTTTAGGATACCAAATTATTGACTCGGTTTGGTATCATTCCAATAAGTAGATAGTGGTCTTGTGGAATCACACAAATCCGTCTTCCAATTATTTTTGAATATACCGATACATCCACAATATTCATATAATTTCACTGTGATACTCTGAACACCAAAATACATACACAACATGAGCGTATGGAGGAGCCACTCGCGTTTGCAACTCGTTCTTTGATTTTTGGCAAAAGTGCGTCAATAAGCAAGCGGCCGTAAGGTAAGACAAACACGCGCGAGTCAACGCGAGTAACCTCTGTTGACGCTCGCACTCTGCACCACTCGCCATCTCTCGACGAGCATGATGTGGTAGCATTACAATGCAAGAGTTCACCTGATTGAATCATTGACAAAAAATCTATTATGTGATTTATTTATACAAAACGAAATTACATGAAAAATAATGGTCTACGATAATTATGAACATGATTTTAAATGTAATATGTTTGTTGTTATATAGTTTGTTATAAAATGATGTCATTTAAAAATTGTTAACGAGTACTAACATAAGTGTAAGTAAATATTAAGTACGGAACATGATCATGTAACTTTGTAATATACATTTTGTGCAACTGAATTTGTCGTAACGATAGTGTGCTACTTTCTCGTATAATTATTATAATACCTATCGAAAGTATTACCTATAGAAATATGGATCTCATATATTATATCTATAATATACATATTAGTTCACGTGTTTTTGCTTCTTAGGACTTTATTACTTACACAGTTATTTTAGTGCACTAAGAACAAGAAGAGCATTAGGATTGCAATTTTGTTGCACAACCGAGTTGTCACTTTGTACTTAATTACGCACAAATCTGATAATTAACATTTCGTTGTGTAACAGTTTTCGTTGCGTATTTATAATCCGATTAAATTATAAATTATCTTTTAAAATATATTAATAAATTTTAAGAATTGTTGATTGTGATGTAACGTAATAACCTAAGCAACTAAGTACCTATCTACATAAGTAAACCGAAGTATCGTCTAGTTCACATTTGCTATAAGATTATTTAGTAATTATCTATAATTCTTAACGAAACTGCTATAAAAAGAAGTACAGCCTGCTGAAGAGAAGTTCGTTACTCTAATTAATTTTTGAGCATAAAATTGTTCATCATTTCCTATCATGAATTAAAAAATGATTCTAGGTGGTATTATATCGTTTAAATTTTTGTAGGTAGCTAATGTGCTTTATTCTTCTAATTTAATTTATTCATGTACACTTATGTATATTATAAAGCAGTATAATCGCCTTTTCTTCATTATTACTTAGCTTCTGTAATTAATTAATTACTGGACGGAGTTATCAATAAAAATATTAGTATATAATAATAAATGCTTTGCATGATTTCCAATCACCTCCTTGAAAAAAAAAACAATCGGAAATTTAGTTTATTAAAATATTTTAAGTGTAACAATAATTAGATAATATTACCCGTGTAACGAAAGAAGAGCAGTGCATTTTTCTTTCTGTGCAATAAACACTCACAAAACTTGAATATTCTTTATAGTGAATATTTCAAATTTATAATTGCTATTGACGTATTATTGACGAATCGCTATTTTACTTTATCAAACTAAACCGAAAAGTACTTTTATGCAATGCATTAATTGTTATATTTCAACAAAATTCATATTCAGCGCCATCTCTTAATATTTTGAGCCACATCAAAACTTCTGCTAGATGGCGTTCACAGCGTTGTTTGATACCCATATTGAGAAAACGCTTGCTCTCTGTCGAATCAAAGATGGCGACAACTAGGAGGCACGCAGGTATAAAAAGTGTATATGTGTGAGGCTATACATATACAAAATTTCACGTTTGACCACTCTAGCTATGCACACAAATATAGTAAGCCGGGTGTGCGCGGGGCAAGGGGAGGAACGTCCGTGAAGTTGTGTCAGCATATGCGCAAACGAGGTGCGCATTCGTCGCGTGCGTTGTCGGGATTCTTTGTGCCATTCTTCGCATACCAATAAGAGTATATTCTTTAAATTTACTCTTGAAACTTACATTTAATCAAAATTCGCCCCTTCACTACACTTTCGGACTCCGTAATAGGTAAGTAAAAATTATTTTTATGTGATTTTCATACAAATAAAGTGAGATTTTGTGGGTTTTTACTCGGGAATGTCAACAATGCGATCGCGATCCTGCAATATTTTACATAGTTGTCGCGTTTGCTTCGCTTCGACTTCCGGTCGTTTGGGTGTCGGCATTTCGCGATGTAAACATTATCTAGTTTTGAGACGTATACTTTTCGGGAAGGTGTTAGGGCATGAAGTGCGCTAATGTTTTTGTGTTGTTGGATTTGTGTGAGTGTGGTTATGGAGATGGCGCAATTTTCGAAAGACGCGGTATGGTATCGTTCGCCCGTAATACACTTCAGTCGCGTTTGTGGCCGTATGCGATTTGACGTATTCCGCGCGCGGGGATGACACTTGTCAGGTTATTTTATGAAATGTCGAACGTTTTGTTCGTAATGTGCGAGTGATTAGTAAACAAATTGACAGTGGAATTAGAATTTATGCAGTGAAATTCCTTTCGGGTGACATGGACTGTTATTAAGCGAAATTTTATCCAAGGCGTGAGTATTTGATTCGGTTAGCAATAATAAACAAACAAATTCTTCGAATAGTTTGTCGAATTCCTATCTTGTTGTGGTGACCATAACGAGACGCATAATGATCCAAGTGTTATTCCATTGTTCTTTTGGCTTCTATAAAAAGGTGTAATTTTTAAAACTTCTCTTTTATCTTATAATTTAAATGAGCTTACAATTTAAGTTATAGTAAGTACATTTTTAATCAAAGATATTATATGTAATATGAATTTTATTTTTAAAAGGGAATTTAAGGGAAATTTATTTGAAATATGTAGATATATAACTATCAGTTATATCCGATCGGAACATGATGTAATATGTAAAATATCAATAAATTCTACAGCTATGCCACAAAGAAATGATTTTCAGATCGTTCTGTGACAAAATATTATTTTTAACTCCGGCTAGTCTTGGTGTGAAGTTTTGCCCGCCTAAAATTAATTATTATGTTTATTGCTCATAGAGCTCTTAAGATAAACACAAAAGTTTGACTCAAATTGTTAATTTTGTATTGTTTTCTGAACATGCGCTAAACTACATAGTTATAAGACCTATATCGAATATTAATATTTACTCTTGTCATAAAATTATATCAAGTTCAATACATATGTATTAAATTTAGTTCTTTTAAATGTTCCTTAATTACAATACTGTTTTAAAAAAAAATAGTTAATATCTTATTAACAATTTATTTAGTTACCGTATGAATAGTTTTCTCTTTTCTTCAATAGTCAGTAGGTAAAGTGCAAACTTTCCGTCACATTAATTGCATGCTTATGTATGACACAATGCTTGTAATTTAAATGTTAAAAAAATTAATAGAAGTTGTAAATAGTATATGAAACGTATAACAGCCTCTGTTCTTTTCGATTTTATAGTAATTTTTCAATGTTTAAATACTACCTTGAAAAAGGCACTACGAAACGCTTACATGATATATAATAAGCAAATCGCCTCGCACAACCCCAGTAAGATTGGCTGTGTCATGATAGTTATATACGTTCAGGCAAACACACAAATAGTCGAACGTAAAAGAGTTGATTTCATTTATCACTCAGTTATCATCTGCCCGGCCGGGAATCGGACACCGGCACCTTCAGCGCGCCACGCCGGCACCAGAACCGTTGAGCTGTTTCTGCTTTATTCAAGTCTTTATAAAACTTTTAAACTTATGTTTTATTCTTCTTATATTACAACTGCCTAATTTGGCTAACTATATATTCTATTATGAAATTAAGTTAAGGATCAGTTAAAAAAGATAGTTTCCCTTTCCCGCCTAACCTATTTTTACGTTAGCGGGAGTTACAAAAAATCACAAGCCGTAAATAAATTGATAAAATTAACGAATCAGAAAAAGTTAAACTAGTATTACGATTATTTTATAAAGAACTAGCATGTCAAGGTATTCACTAATATTAATTATTACAGAATTTTTTGGTAATGTCTACCCGAAGGTTTAGTCTTTTAAAGTTTGAAGACATTTAAATAGGCGTTGAAATGATGGTAATCGATGTGTATCATTAGGCCAGTTCCATTATTAGGTAGGCAGAGAGCGCCGAGTTCTGAATATTAATATTTTTATAGACATGAATTATATGATGATATTTATAATATATACTACTCGACAAAAATAGTGGGGTTACCACTTCACTCGGAACTTCAAGTAGGCGCCATTGTCTATCGGTTCCCGTAACAGATTACGCTATCACAAGCAACATCTCAATATGAGTCACTTCATCCGTATCTATTTTAGTACCTACTTCTATTTTCATTCACGGGATTGTCCTGCTAAATAGGGCCCGATTAAAAGGGATGGATGATATTATCATTCAAAATAAAAAACAACAAAATGTTATTTAACAAAAGTGTAACTGTGTTATAATATTTCATGAGTCAAGAGAAAAACAGGTGTGCAGGTCTGTTTTGCATCAATATGTTATATATCAAATAACTTAGTAATAACAACAATATCCCGTAAATAAACAGATGTTCTAAAATGAAATTGATATCAATTTCCGGTTAATCATACGAAAAGCCTTGCCTGTAATACGCCTTTATACTTTCAAATAAAAAAAAAGTTGCTTTCAGTGCTTATCATAATAATAATATGATCAAGCTTCAAAAGTGAACACATATTATGCTAGACATTAATGCCAACCGTGAGACCCAAAACGAGTTTTTAACAAATTTGTTATAACAAACAGAGAAAACAGTATTAATTTTCAAATTTATGTATCATTTACACATGCTTTATTTTAACGCTAATAATATATTGATCCAGGAACATTTCCCATCTATATTTCTTCAGCCCATATGCATTAACATCTTTACGTAAAATAAACATGAATATTTTTTTAAATATAGGTGTACTACTAAATCTTTAAAAATACTGCAGACACGTTACTGTGAACAGTTATAACGTTATATGATATTTAAAGAGTTATAATATATAATATCGTTATATATTTAATATATAATATAGAAGTTAAGATATAATATAGAAGAGTTATAATATAATATCAATAAAAGTTAGCCTAAAATATAAATTGTATTCAAATTTGACCTTGTATAACAACTGTATTATTGTATGTAGTACTTATTCAAACAAGTGTTACATCTAGTTTTCTGCCTCTCTTTTTAATATTATTGTCGTGGAAACCCGACTAACTAAAATACTCAGGCTCTAGTAATATAACCAGATATGTTTATATAAATATTATGTGAAACTTATTCAACATTGGTTTTAATGTAATGTTCAACAATGGCGTAAATTCGGTACAGGAGTTGGCTCGCCGAGCGCCGGTTCAGAGATGTCCGCGTTTATTGCGGAGTACGACTCACAGATCTCTAGAGATTGAAGCGGTTACTTACGTATCAGTTGGTCTCTGGAATCAGTGCCAAGAGTTATTTTGGTCAAAACAGTTGATGTTTTTATTGCGCGACGCTGGCGACGTTAAGGGCCAATACATACTTGCTATATGTAGCACACTACATTGTAGCTTAGTCGGGTATATTATGTTGGTTACCCATCTAGATCAAACCTGCTTGTTCCCTGAATTAAAAGACATAAAACAAGAGCGTATAACAGATTCTCATTTAATTAGACCTTTAACTTGCTAAATACTGAATGTATCACAATTTCATGGCACCCCGCCGGGCGGCGATTACAATATGTTTTTGCCTTAATTCGTAAGAGAGTAGCAATAAGCCTCTCAAACTGCTAACACCTCAAGCCCTCACGCGACATCGGGCGCGTATCGGCGATCTAAAAGGATTTATCACGTATTCTAAGGAAAGCAAGTGTAAAGTTTATTTGAGCATAATGACGAACAATATTGCTTTTAATTTTCTAAAGACAGGAAGTCGTTTCAACACTAACTGTGTATTACAAGAGAAACACGATAAAGATTTAAGTATTGTCATGTTAAAATTCTTGGGTTCAGATGGAAGGCCTTGTTAATAAATCACAGTGACAATAAAACCATTGCTAGCCACTATATATCCATTTCTTTATATTACCAAAATACATTTTTGTGTCACTTATACCGCTGTTTAGATGTCACTTAACAAATAACAAAACAATCCGTTAGTAATTTTATCGTCATGCCCCGATTAACAGGAAAACAGTCGCACCAAAATACAATAGCAAAGTTTCTGTTAATAATTATCATCATTATCATCAGCCTGTCTGAATTATCTTTTGGAGATAGTCCTCCGCTGAGGTGTTTTGGGTGTTATTTAATTATCATATAAATCAATGATGAAGCCTTGAAATTGCTAGTGTGGACCGTAAGCCGCATGTAGGATTATGTTCCACTAAAGAAAGAAATAGAAAGAAATAGTTTACTACTTCAGGGTGTTCATGGTTTCCGCAGATCAATCCTGAACACAATAGTGCAAGCATTACTGTTGTAGAATTTTGTTATCATCTTTAAATTTTATTTAAAGCAGGACCCTATAAATTGTAGATATAAATAATACATAAAGGCAAGTATATCCGTGAAGTGAAGATTTCGGAACTGTAGATCAAAAAACTGAAAAAAATCATTACATTACACGGGTACAGGTAATTGTTTAATAAAAGCCAACATTACTCTTAAAATGCAGAAATAGATTGGAGAAAATGAAAAACCAAGTGGAAAAAACATTTTCAGTTAAAAAATAATGACCGTCCAGTTTATCTTTACAGAAGCAAAGGTAATAAAGTTCTTCATATCTGAAAGGTTATATTACTTTAGGGTGGCATCAAGCGATGGAATAGAGGTTTAACGTATTGTACAGCGAAGGGAAGCTCGCGGGTTACGCTACCTGCTCTTATTGACCTGCGAAAGGTTTACTACCTCTAATCCTTACACTAGCTTCCCGACCACGAATCAAAGTCATTATGTCTCACGTATTATGAAATACCTCAATAATACGTAACCAGTAATTAGGGTATATGAGGTTTATCCCGCTAATATTAACCGCTATCGCTACCGCTAATATTAAGGAAGTGTTTTATTAAAGCTCCCATTGGCGCTAATTATATTGTTTGCTCAAATGTACCTAATGCTTGATTTTTTCTCCCCATTAGTAGTAGGACGTCAATTATTAATTTTGGAATCTGAAATTATTTCAAAATAATCGGAATCGTTTTTTTCTTATCTAACTTAATATAATAATACTTCATTTATAAAGATTTATTACGGACTAATTCATATCCTATACATATCCAAATCATATACGGACAAAACAGCAGTGATAGTCTAGAAGACAGCAGTGAAAGCCTAGTAATTTGAAATTTGACCTCTCACTCCGGGAGACCGGGTTCAAGCCCTAGCGCGCACCTCTTAAAAATGTGCCTTATACGTTGAAATATCACTTGCTATTGGATTTGTGGCCGG
>DWTO01000973.1:0-18006 GCA_018244755.1 Jemadia pseudognetus
AATGATTAATGAGTATTTCCAGTTGGCTACATTAGTTTCCCTAGAAACGCCTAAATTTAATCTCAGTCCTTTGTACTTATGTAGTTATTTAAATAAATATACGCTAGTCCATATTCTTAGTTTCTTTAAGTTTCAAACGTATAAAGTATACGCAAGGATTTTACTCACTACTAAAGTTCCTTTCGAACCCAAAATTTGTAAAGTTCAAAGTTTTCACTTAAATAATATAAGGGATCCGCAGGAAGCAAGGCATTCGACAAATGAAATATACCGCATATCAACTCGGTAGGTCACTTCTGGAAGGCGACGGTTCTCAAAACTAAAAACAAATATTTTTCATATCGCACCGTCCGATCGGTGTGTGGTTTCATACAAATGTTATGAGAATTGAATAACAACAAGCGGTCGGAGTTCTTGACCCGCATTCACGAGCGTGCATTGTGTGGATATGTACGAGTATCTGATCGGTTCGTTGTTGTCTCTACGCGAGCTATCGTGTCATAGATGCGGCCTACTTTGATTCAAACACTGCAATATGATTATCGAGTGCATAAAGGTACATAAAACATATTAGTTAAACACATTAGACTGGCCCGTTGGTGCAGTGGTTAGCGAATCTGACTGTTGCGCCGGGGTCGTGGGTTCGATTCCCACCCAGAATAAGTATTTGTGTGATGAGCACAGGTATTTGTTGTGTGTCTGGGTGTAAAAAAATCTATTTAAGTGTATATTTCTATGTATATGTGTAGTTTATCAGCCGTCTGATTACCATACCACAAGCTCTCTTGATGCTTACTTTGGGATCAGATGGCCATGTGTGGAGATGTCCCAAGATATTATTATTATTTATAAGCAGTCAAAGTACTTCCCAGAAAGATATTGAAGAACTTGCAAGTGGCCCAAATCATATAAAAAGGCCATATAAATCAGGGCCTTACTTATGTAAGGTAGTATGTAGTTCTTCTAGTGCCAGGCTTTTATGAATCTTATGGTGACTACATAAATTTGCAAATAATACCATAGGCAAAGCCTTCAGCTGCGCGCAGTGCTCGATAGCTTGGTACAGCTGGTAGTCATCCAGCATCCAGGCATCCCGGTACGCCATGAACATCTTGAAAGAGTTCACACCGTACTGCTCGGTGACCAGCTGCTCCATTTCCTTCTTCACCGACGGCGACCACCAGGTCACGCCTACGTGAAGACCGTAGTCGCAGCACACCTGTAAGGAATAGATGAAACATTAAAATTATTTTTTGTTCCAAATTTTGATAAACTCATCCATAAATGTAGTAGTTCCAAGTTACATTTTGTGTTACATATTATTATTACGAAAAATGACGGGAAGTTATCAATGAAATGACGAAGACACATTTTCTAAATAAAGCATTTGTGTACTTTGACATAGTTATGTATATAAGATACTATTATAATATAAATATTTATTTTATTGTTAATCAGATTTATACTACTTCATGTTGAATATTATTAAGAATTATTTGATATCAATGAATTGAAATATTCATGTTGAATATTTTGATTTCTGAATATGTAGAGTATAGAAAATTGACATAGTATAGAGCCTGGCAACTAGGGATATGTAAAATTTGCTCAAAATTGGTAGAAACAGTCCAAAATAGATTTTAATATAATAAAGTGCTATTACCTTATTATCAGCTTTTTCTCTCCAGTAGTTGTATGCTTCTATTAGCGACTGGCCCTTTTGGGGTAACACGAAGTCAACTAAAATGACATGAGGTTTTATTAGTACATAATTAAGCGAACTGAAGTGAAGTTCTATTGTAATTATGCTTAGTCTGAGATATCTTCTATAAATCACTATGTAGATGTTTAGAGATTAAGGTGGAAATTAATAAAATTGTTAATTTTCACCAAAACTCTAATTTTAATTGAAATCATGATATAAAATAATTATTATCCATACTCATGGGCACCGGTAGCAGAGTGCAAGGGGCTGCAATTGTACCGCCTTGGTTGGACAGAAAGTACATATAAAATTACATATGTTTTACCTTACTGAACCAACATGGCGTAATGTTTTTTGAATCTATGTAATGCATTAGAAAAAGTAGGTACTTAAATACTCACAAGTCTGTTATATAGGTACATGTATAGTTCTATATTTCATATTATTGTGTAGATGCAGATGCACCCCTCTGAAAGTAATCCTGGCAGCACCCACGTCCATACTAATAAACCATGTTCTTTCATATTACAAGAATCAACACTGAATCTAAACTTTACAAATAGTTTTTGCAAATGTGTAGTTATTCCCTCATTAAGTGGTCCGTTATAATGTTTAGCAAAAACTTTTTAACCTGTGGACCATCCTGCAAATCTGGAAATTTTTTTTTGTCCAATTGTGTCCAATGTCACTCCTCTGCTTGCCCAGGACGTGGCTCTATGGCGTGTAGTATGTGGTGTAATTTTTTAATATCATTACCACATTCCCCCATGGTTTGCCATATCTAGTGAGTAATTGTCAGAATAGGGGCATACTGATGGGGTTTTTGAAATATGTAAACAATTTTTAAGTGTTTTGTGATTGAGGTCATAACTCTTCAGTATGTCGTTGTAACTACTAAGGATCGTAACACAACAGATTTTTTGTTTAGTATTAAAAGAAGGCAATTCAAGTATTGTCTGGATCTTACTGGGAGTGGTTGTCTTTAACATATAGTAATCTTTATTTTTACACCAGCCAGATCAAATTCATGTCCTTCAATCTGATAAACATGTCAATGTTTGTATATGTTGAGGACTTATCAGGGCCAATAATCTTCATTGGGGGGCCATGACTGAATATGATCAATTATAATTGATGGGTTCAATGTATCAGAATATGTAGGTCTGGAGGGTTTGAGTTTAAATACATCCTTAAAAAAATCACTATCTGGATGTCAGTCCCCAAGGATGGACTCAATCTTAGGGACTGACATGGGGATCCTGAGCGGTATGTGTTAACCATATGAAGCACCAAGAATTTCTTTAAGAAATTTCAGTCCCTTCATAAATATTCTCGCCATTACACTTTGCCACCATTTTTTCAATGCAGATGTGTTTTGTTTTAATGTGTTGTTTGATATGGATGCAAACATGACCTCAATTGTTTCTTCAGCAATACAACAAAATATAACAATCACAATACAACGAAAAGACAAAAAGCAATAGTTCTACAACGTGTAAAAAAAATGAACGTTTGACAGATCTAGTGTTGCCAGCTAGAGTTTCTTTTTAGACAATGTTGCTTTCTCTAAAATTTTGCAATAGCACAACTCGTACATTGAGAAACTACATAGTGATTTATAAATAATAATATAATGATAGGTATAATTATCGTTATATTGTCACGTCACGTGCCTTACGGAGTAGGCAGAGGACCACCAAAACTAGGGCGAAATAGAAATTTTTAGTATGAATAAAGATCTTATCCTAAGTATTTAGTATAATCGTTTTAATAGTATAAAACATAGATAAATTCTATAATATACATACACAGCGAAAAACTGTATGAAAAATTATAATTTAGAAAAGTCTATTGCTATTATTTTATGACCTCAACTAACAACTGTTCGCCGTGCTGCATATCATAAAGCGTAAATATGACACCAATCCTCATTGGCTTTGATAATTTCTATCATGTCTTGCTATATTTATGTACTTACAAATAGTAGTAGTTCCGCCAGCGACCGCGGCTCTGGTGCCCTTGTAGAAGTCGTCGACCACCTTCGCGCCCATCATCTCCAGCTCGAAATGAGTGTGGGGATCGATGCCCCCCGGCATCACCAGCTTGCCAGTCGCGTCGATGGTGCGGGTGCCGCCCGGGATGATGAGGTTGCGACCCACTTGCCTGGTAAAGAATGGAATGTAATGTAAACACATCCGGAACTTCTTTGTGCATTTATAATAGTGGCTATAAATAGAGTAATATAACAAAGGATTCTTTTTGTTTCTCTTTTTATTTGATTTTAGGACATTGTCGCTCGGCGAACATATCGGGCTGCAAAAAAGAATCACATAAATACGAAACAAGACAATTATGTATTTTTATTTTATGTCAAATTGCTTATATATGTATTTATTGCAGGAATATTGCATATTTATTACTGTAATAAGAAAAGGAAACATCGTTTATCTGTATCATGGTGATAAAGAATTCACCGAACATATTTTAATTTAATCGCACGAATTCCCAATATTGATATTCCATTGCAATATATTAAACGATTAAGAAAACGTTAATCTTAATATTACACGTGGAATTACTGTTTGCAAATATGATTTCGAAATAACTTAACATCACCCCTGTAATCCCAGAAGAGGTAGGCAGAGGAATGTAGTACACTATCAGGTTTCACCAGTTATGTTTACGTCCCACTATGGAATAGAATAGGTGGGCCTGATGCGATTGTTAAATAAATATTCAATTTTTCAGTACATTGTGTATTGTTGATAACTTCATACCCGCCTTTACATTACTGTTTATAATATCCTAAATGCAATGTTATGATATAGTAATACATAATTAATCTTCCATTTTTTTTTCTTTCGTATCAGAAAGCGCCAAAAAACTATTCAAACAATCAAAAGGAGCCAATAAAGTCCGCTGACTCATATTAACTATTCGATGTGATTTATTTCCGTACGAAGCAATTCAATTTAGCCAATAAAAGCGTGAACAACACTTCTGTAGCGATATTAGGGTCAATAGAATCTTATTAACCCGTAACAAGCTATGCGGGAATCTGATTTATGGAGCGTTTATTTCTTTGTATATACACTAATTAACCTAAAGGTGAATGTTTGTGTGTAAACGTCTCTCGCTTGAATACATGGTTACATACTTAGATTATAGAGCCAATATTGTTCTTTATTCGTATTTAAAATTTCAACATGATGAGTATTAATCATTAAAAAGGGTAATTTCTTAGGGATCTCTAAGAAGTGTACAGGGCTATTAAAATAATATCACTTTAAAAAAATTGCCAAGACATTTGGCATAACTAAACAGTTATAAAGATTCTGTTATTAACTCATTATGTTATTACTATTATGTTTCATGGTATGTTTTAAAATTTCATTGCTCGTCCGCTTATAGGCAACGATTATAAATTCAAACTGCCATCCGTCTATGGTGACGGATGCCGGCTTGTTACCGCATTAGCTGTTTCCGGCGTGTTGCGCATTCGCAGTACGGCAAACGGTATGCGTCTGTTCCTAATTTGAATATGTTGAATTTGGCGCGGTTTCCTCGTTAACTTGAGATGTGTGTGTATGTCCGTCCGACGCATTTCGACTTTAAAGTGTACGTCATACTATTGTTCTGTAAAAAGTTTCATTATTGAAATTTATATTTATCAAATTAATCATTTGCTGTTAATTTCTGTTACTAATGCTAAATAGATGCGTTATAATGAAACGAAAAAACAACATTAAAGAAAATACGCCCTAGCTTTTTTAATACAAACTGCGTCTGGCATTATTTTGTTTAATGTGGCGAAGGGTAAAAAATATTACCTGCAAAATTTCGCTTGAATGATTTGCAGTTTTATCTTGCATTTCCAATTATACCACAAAAAATAGCTATTAAAATGGATAAAATAAAATAATTAACTAATAAAATAGTAGAGTATTTGGTTTCGTATTTCGATTTACTTTATCGAAAGGTTCGCTAAAATATTTAAGTACATACGGGTTTGTGTTTCATTTAGTACTGTGAACGATTTCCTAACCCTTTCTCCACGATTTTGACTTTTTAGCTTTCACGATTTTCTATTTAGTCCTTTATTAAGTAACAAAAACAAGAACTAAAAAACAATCTTTCAAGAAACCGCCGTAGATATTTCTTTTCTAACATAAATGTCAAACGTCATGTAATGTATGATATGATCGCACACTGTATTATATTACACACATATGTATGTGAGAACATACACCGTTTCGCATTCTGAGCGCACATACTTACGCAACGTTTTCCTGTTTATAAACACTATTGTTACCTCTGCTCTGTTATACGTTCATTAAAATATCTCTCGAGATTACTGTTACTCATATATCTGCCTATTTTTTATTGGGTGATTGCAAATGAATTATTCGTTTATAACACGTTTAAGCAGGAAGAATTTTATTTAAAAAAACTGTTATGGCGCTGGCCAGTAATGTTCGTTATTTTAAATTCAAATTTCGAATGCATACAACCGTTAGCGTTCTCAGTTCCATTCGGATTCTTAAAATAGACAACAATTAATTTTTAACACCATATGTGAAACTGTAAATGTAAAACGGGAGGCCTTATCGAACAAAAGAGACATATTTTTCAAGCAACCCGAAAAAATCTTACAGCAAATGATCCTAAAGAGAAAAGAAAGACACATGTACACACCATAAAGAAATTGATCATACATTTCACTGAACACAGAACAGTTCATACATACTAAGTACATACATTATACCTACAATGAGAAGTATGAAGAATAAAGAAAGGAAGAGAACAGAAGATTAAGTAAATATGTATAACTATATTATTAAGGAAGATATAGTGATGAGATAATTCTTTACAGACGTGGTATAGCTTTATTTTTTGAAAAAAGATTCGTATATACTCGTATTATAGTAGGAAATTAGCTATACCTACCAATTTTCCATTAGAAATTGTTGGTCAACATTTTTTTCTTTTTCTTAATGATGTGGCTCTTGCAGATTTACTATTGAGTACGGCTTTATTTTTTTAAATTATGAGAGAGCTGTCTATGAAGAGGAACTAGAAATGGGTTAATGATCATAGATAGACTATGAATTTTTAAATACATACATATTCTCATCCCTATACTCTCAAAGTAAAATTAAATTTATTTTTGTATAAAATGAGTGATGAATGTGGCAGAAGCAAGTCAGGCCTGAAATGATAGAGATATTCGGTGCTTTCCGCCTAACCCCGAAAGGGACGTGGCGTGATAGTATAATAAACATTATTTACCCTTCATATACTATCAGATGTTGCTTAAATATACATATAATATGTGTATCTTATGCCCTTTGCGATATCTTATAATGACAATGAATCAAACGTATATTAAACCCAATGAGCTGTCTCTCGCGTCAAATCTGACAATACTCTGCGCACATTTAATACTTTTTGGCATTTCGCACCCTCTGCCGATGGCAAAGTTGGTAGTAAAAAAAACGTCTAAAAAATAAAATACATATACTTTACGTGACGAAAACAAATACTGCTAATATCAAACCAAGTTATTAATAAATTACTGCCCTCTCTATTTCATTTCGACCTCACCTTTTCATTAAAGGACGCGGTTTCAGAGAGATAGTCCGGGTTTACGCAACACAAGCGTACAGAGCACAAATCTCGTTTGGCGCTGAGCTCAGCCGCGATATCGATTCCCGAGTCACGCAGCCGCCTGTCGTCTGTGTGTCTAGCCGGATGATTAAATGCACGTTCAATCACAGATGGTCGCCATGAATTATCCACTACGGTACTGATATTAAATGTGTATTATTTTAATTTAGTGTGTCTGTTGTGCAGTGCATGTGTAATTAATCGACTTTGTTATTTTATAGTGGTAGTGTATGTTGAGGTAGTGTACAGCAAATAAAAAAAAAGATTCGCAACTAACTTCAGACTATCGCATTTATCTGTCGGTCGTAAAAAATCTATATAGTTTTAATCGAGATGAATATCAACTATCAAGACGATTTGACTCTTTCCTTTTTTATTATAAACGTATCGCCTGACTTTAAATTGTCATTGGATCCCACAGTATTCGTCCCATAGACAATATAGGAATTTTATATTCGAAACATGAAATCTACCGCCGCGCTATCGCAGCTGACAGGTAAGTTGCAACCAATCTGCCCAAAATGAGACAATTATTGAATAATCAATGAGACAAGTTAAGCTGTTTCACTGTAGTTGTGCAGTTAGATGTTGATTGCGATTAGAAACATAAATTGCAGTACCATGATAAAGATCAGAATAACCACGCAACATGAATAAACATAATTCATTCGGATATATTATAATAAGAATACATGGTTTAGTAATATTATGCATGGTAGATGATAGATTGTACGTACTTACGAGTAGAGATAAGAAGTACAATTCTCTTCATGCGTCATACTGAGAGTATGACAAATAGAGCACGTGTTACTTGATATATCATACAGCGGGTGATAAACATAGTACGCTGTTTATTATTATTGTTATTTCATTATCCCAGGATCAGAGATCGGTAAGCGGAGAGCACCGGTCTCTAAACATCTCTATCCTAACAGACCTGAAGTGCTTCTTCCATACTCGCAACTGTACTGTGTTATTTGTTAACTCAAATATTTTAAGCTCAGTCAATAAAAACGCAAAACTAGTAAATAAACGTTTTGTCCTGCACTTCTTTAAATTATTTGGTCGAGCTCGACAATCATGTAACATTAATCTTCATATTAGTCAGTTGCGTCTGGCTGGCTAGCCGTGCTATTAAATATGATATGTATTAGAGAGGCTATATATAGATATATTTGATCAATAAATAAGGTATTAATTTATTTGTCTGGTTTTATTTCAATACGAGCTGTCCACAACTTCAATCGCGTGGAATTCTAATATTATAAAATGAAAATAGCTTAAGTTACTCCTTATACATCAGCTATCTGCCGGTGAAGGTCCTGTCAAAATCAGTCCAGCCGTTCCAGATATTAGCCCGAACAGACAGACAGGCAAAAATAATAAAAAATGTTATTTTGGTATATGTAACGTGTACATACATATGCATTTAGTAAAAAGCTGTTATTTTAATATTTCAAACAGATACTATCATGACATGTAATAGGTGGCGAGACTATTGCCAAACACCGGACTCAAAACCAGACTCCCAGCCACTACTAAAAGTATCAAGTAAGAAAAATATTTTTTAGGAAAACGACAAACAATATGAGTTATTCCATTGGCTATAAACGTCAATTTAATTTATAAGCGTAGTGTAATAAGCCTACGCTTAAACATCCTTTTTTACACTTAGGTGCTCCATACGCAATATCGATTTGCAACGCAGACAGCAGGAGCCCGTGCGTCTAGCCGAATGATTTAACGCATTCTATTAGAGGCGGGCGATAAAATTTATCGGTTCGGTAGATATCATTGCTAGAGATAAATCTGATAAAAAAACCTTCAGCTCCAATTTTTCGACACCAGTTAGTATCCAATTCAGGGAGAAAAAATATTTGGCTTTTATACTCCACAAGTCGTTTAAAGCTAATTGTTTGTTGCACAATAACTGTTAACATTTGGAAACAGTTACGAAATTTGGTCACATACATACACGTTACGGAAAAAATGTAATCAACGTAAACCATAAAACAATGAAAACTCGTCTTAAATCAGATATAAATTTGTGTTGGGCGTTTGTAACGCGTGCCATAGCATTAATTCTCTTCTATGCAAATACATAGTTTGCTCCCTGAAGCTGTATGTACACTGAAAAAGTTAGGTACAGTTACGGTTACGTCACGTACAACAGTAACGCGATAAGATAACCACAAGGCTCGGGGTTTATTTGTAAACGGCACAGCACAATTATGCAACTACAATATTAGCTTCTTTTCTTTTCCTGCATTTGCTTGTATACGGGCGTTTAATATTAAATAATCAAAAGACCCCCATATTGATTACAGTATTAAATATTTTTGTATACGTTTAAAACAGAGCTAGTCAAAGAAGTAGGTCATTTCAATACGACTTAACAGAAGACCGCAATTTCTTCGCAACTGTGCCAAGAGCATCAATTAAGGGCAAATCGTACGGTGTGTGGGTGAATGTACAGGATTTGAAATGTTAAGCCAGCCTACGACTCCGTTGCAAACGGAAGCTATACGTATCTGCAATTCTATATAGATGATATTTTCTACAATTACTTTGCGCTACCTACATTTCAATTAGTTCAGAAAGAAAAACAGGTATGTTGATCATAGATTCCTACTAAGGTCAGAGGAGAATTGAATATGCATAATATGTATATATGTAGAAGGTCACTTTTTTAGATGTTCGTAACAATTTTATCCCAGCACGGGGTAGTCTTACTCCGCCTCGACGCGGTATCACATTTATCATACAAATGTATTAATTTCAGCGAATAGGATATAAGTTCTGCGTACATTTAGACCCGATTAATACGATTACATGTAGGTACTCGTTTATAAATAGCGTCCGACCAAACCAGTCCACGCCCGTTAGCGATGGCGTGGGAGTTAGTTTCATTAACAATGCCATTAGCGATAGGCGCGGTTAGGATGATACCTGTATTTGAGTTGATTAACACGAATTAACACTATATTTTTAAAATTCAGAACATGTGTACGACCAAATCTATTGAGTAACAAACAGTTTACGACCAATTTGTTTATTTGATAAAATACCGATAAATACATAGATACAATAATTGCGATCTTATTGTATAAGAACTCTAAATGTTAGTCCATTATTTATTGTAAAAACCACAAAACTGCATATTAACGCTCTTCACCCACGTGATGACAACATTCAATAGCATCTGTGTATCATTTGACCTTGACATTCATTTATATTTTCACACAATAAAATGTATCATACATAATGTCGCAAAAAATCATTTACGTATTTTATTAATCTTTTTAGGTAGTTTCATTGACATAAAATAGAACACGATGCTCGTAAGAATAATTAATTACCAATTATTAAACATGATTAAGCCCGCTTAATCACACCAGTGATTGATATTTTAGAGAAAAAATCGGTGCGAATGTATATTAGTCAGCTTGAAGGTGTCGAAGGCTTCGTGTAAGGTCCGCGAGAGGAAAAATTGTCTCGGCGTTTATTTCTATGGTTTACATAGAATATGGTACTATAAAACTAAATGTCAGATTGAAAAGTGTGGCATATAGATGTATGTATGTATGTGTAGACGCGAAGTATTCTAACTGGCACCTTGAGAGTAGCAATACATCAGTGATTAATTTCAGTTAATAGGTAAGTCAGGGTTATTTGATGTTGTTGGACTTCAACCTAATAACCTTGTTGACTGCTTCGTTGGATGATGGTTGCAAGCGCGATTGCCGATAGAGACGTCCGGGGTCAAATCCCGTCGGGCTCGTGCACTATTGGATCTTTCTAACTTAGATTTTGTAATAGTGGCTCGGAGTCTGGAGATGTGTCCGGTGTATGGCAGTAGACTCACCACCTAATCCATAGCAGGATGTAACATACGTAACTGGTGAAACGTTTAAGAGTACTACACTCCTCTGTCTAGCTCTTCGGAGATTACAGGCGTGATGTTACGTAAACTTGTTACTTTAGCATAACTAAGTAAGGTAATCGGTAATTCGTACGAGTCACCTCAGTCAAGTGTAAGGCATCCTTCGTAGCTATTTCGCAATGTGTACCACTAAATGAACGCTCTTACACACTGCATTATCTGACGTGACCGACTTTATCTTATCTATCTATTAAACGGTACTGTTTTGACATATTAATCAATTTCTCAGTGGATCAAAAATAAAGTTATTACGTTTAAAAAATATTAACGCTGAATGTTAGATCAGACTATATGTGAAAATCAACATTATTTTAATTAAGTGTAATTACAACATTCTGGGGTTTGATATAGAAAGGCACTAAGTTAATCGTTCGATATCTGTCCTCCTCTCTTCCTCTCTCCACACTGTTCCTTCGTTTTGGTTTTCAACACCGTAACATTTTAATATCCTATTTTTCGTGCAGGTAACTCCTCATTGCGATTATTCTTCCAAACGGTTAAATTTACTTTACGTAATTCAAACTGAGTGCGGTGCGACACGCGATTTTGTCACGCATTCACGAAACACGCTCCCATAAAGTTCATGGCGAATACCCATGAGTTACGTCACCGGTGAAACTCCTATTAGGTAATCGGAGTACACTCGTATAAGGGCTTAGAAATTGTGCGTGCAACGAAATGTGCGCGGAAGTTTTTATGCTGCAGTATTATGAAACGAGTCGGCTATGTGATTTGTAACAAATTGATACCGGAATTCATGGAGGGTATGATATCATCACGCTTAGTCATTAACGCGGTAAGCAGAGAGCACAGACCGCTAAATACATATTTCTATCCTTGCATACCGGACCTGCTTCTTCTGTATTTATATCCTTTACATATCTAAATATGTACTTATTCTGAACATAAGTTTACATCCAAACACAGAACTAACACTTATGCTCTTTACATAAGTACTCGTTCTCGATGGGAATCGAACCCATAATTTCCGAATCAACTACAAGGTCGCTACTAAACCAAAACTAGTTAAAATTAAATGTCAGTTGGTTATTTATTCAGTATTTGATGTACATATGTATATTGATACAAATGAAAATATTTTTCCTACTTTAGAAAGACAATGTATGATTGGATAGAGTAACGGCAACCAAAGTTAACTGCGACAGAGTATGAACTGCGTGCGTGAGCTTACAGTTAAAATAGAGTTAAAGAGACTTACAGTTACAGCGTCAGGAATATTGTGCGAGGCGTTAGGGCTGGCACATTTTAACTAAATACCTACTCCAAAACAAAAAATTTAAAAATACAAAAATTCTCCAGACATTAAGCGGTTATTGTCTTCAATCTCTAACCCTAGCTAGCTGTCCTAGGTTCATAACGTTTACGAAGTTACTTGCGTTTTAAAATCAAATATCATATGATGAAACTATGAAGGAAAACATAGCGATAACCAGCAGATCTTAAGAGTTCTACCTGATCTTCTCTGTGAACTCTGCCTATCCGCATTTGGAACGCACAGCAGAGTATAGCCTTCGCCCTTGTCAATCTGAGGAAAACCTTGTCCGACAGATGTACGACAGACAGTTTGACTATGATAAAATGAATCCGTCATTAATCAGCTGAGTAATTTGCCACGGAGCGTACTACGAAGGCTTTTTTGCACACGTGCATTATGGGCTTAACCATACTGATTGTGGAGAATCTGCTCAATTTTATCACAAACCTATATGATATTATCCCGACACATATGTATTTTTGTGTTGCTAAACAACGGTCATTATGTTGTTTTGTGTTTCAAAGTTGTAGGAGTTATATGCTAGAGCATGACGTTTGAGTTTGTTGTTCAATTGCTAGTAACTCGATAATGATACCTAGGAATACCATTGACTGTTTCTCGTCAAGGCCACTTTGCAAGCTTCATGGACTAGCTAAATCTATAGGTCAATTGGTAACGTAGTCGCCGGTTTAAAACGATAACTAAATAACATGGGCTGTAGAATCGTACGCTTTAACAGCCACATAGAATAATTTGTGGTTGTGTATAACAGTATTATTGCTTTTGGTTATCGATCTGCCTTGTTCAACCGCAACCGTTAGGTGGTTAACCACTTATTGACGAGGTGGTGTACAGCTGAGATACTGCTACGGGACTTTAGAGCTGATCTCACGAACGTTCCATGAGTATAGTAATAAACAGTGAAATAGGTAGGCAGTTTTGAAATTCTTCATTTTGAGTTAACCCTTGCGATTTTGCCTTCTGTCACTGTAGAAGTATCATAAAAATGTTGCTACGAGAATTTTGATGATTTTTAGTAACATCTGTGAGACAACTGAGCAACAATTCTTGTAACCAGTAATCTATCTTACAATTATGTAAGGAATATATCTCTACTCCGCAGGAAACTGGAGAATTATGTACGGAAAGAGATATGCATATATTATTCATATCGAAATTTCAAAGCTGATAGAACAAATACAGAATAAATATATAGTAGTAATTCAATTAATAGCAGAGTAGCAGCATTAAGCGGCAGACAAATGTAGGTATAAGACAGTAGGAAAATTTTATGACACGACAAAAATAGTATTATAATTGAAATTATTCACGTGTATAAAGTCCAAAATCAGCTATTTATTTGCAAATTTTCACGCTATTGTTTGGTAATTAGCCTTTTGTATTCGAGTAAACCAGTGTTAAATGATAAACACCATTCACCTTGTGAGTCAGCCCTAGATTGGAACAATGAAGTCATCTAATTGGGGCGGGCAGGTGTTTGACCCGGCTTATTGTGTAATTGAAAATGTGAGGAAAAATTCTAACGCATGAGAATCTTACTGTGAAAAAATACATTGTTTTAACGAAGAAAATTGTATAGGCATACAAATATAACAATTTCAGAAGCGCGCAAGGTTTTTACTGTAATTGTAGTAAAGTTCGAATAAATCATTTTTGTTGTGAATAAAGTAGCATTAGTGGGCAGAAGCACGTATAGACAATTGCTACCGAACTTTTATTTTATTTATTATTTATTTATTGGATTTTAGAAATATGATTTTTTTCGCGTCAACCTAAACAACATGGGTCCGTACTAGCAATTAGTCAATTTAATTGTACTGGTTAAAAAGATGGACGTCTCCAGTATACGTGTATAACCGTCAACCACAGCCGTCAGACCGAAACGGTTTTTTTAAATAAAATAGCTTCGCGGCACTGGCTTGCGCGAACCGTTAACACACTCAACGAAAATAGAACCATCGAACATAGATATAGTAAGCCATCAGGAACTTAAAATATCTAACGAAAACGTAACTTTATGCCTGTAATCTGTGTCACAAAAACCTAGGTAATATTACAATCTGAATTCAGCTGAATGAATATTATTAGAATAGAGACCACCGATGATATTGTATACGTAAAAAAATATGAAGCTCCATATTCATAATGCTGCACAAGAATTCCCTGGCTCTTAGAAGCAATTACTTAAGTTCACCACAAGCGTAAACTCGGCTTTATTAATTTCGATTATTTCGCCACAAAGAGATTTCGAACTGGTATTGTAACGAATGTACCAAACGGGATATCAAACATAAAGAAATCTTAAAACACAAAAAAATTACGTCATAGTCTAGATTTGAGTGAGCTTAACCCTAGGGAACTATAAGTTACATGGTATTCCTAGGCAATAATTGTCTATCTGATGAAAACATCTCAGTATACGGCAACAAATTCCAAATTAGTTAAGACAATGTTATTAAAACTATGAATAAATATAAGAAATATAGATCATTGCCTCAATAATAAACAACTTAAAAGAAAGACGGGAGATGAAAGGGAGATTAAAACACGGAAGTCATGAATAGGAAAGATTACAGAAGAACAGCAACAAACACGAAACAAAGACATCAAGTAAGTAAAACAGGTGTACGAACTAGTGTATTGCCTCATTGAGAGAAAAAAGCACGAGAATCAAACACGTCGTTCGATTGTTTACAGCTTATGCTGTTTACTGCTTTCTCCGATCATTTGCTATGGTAATTTATTCCCTTGGTGCGTAGTGAGTAATTATGGCTCTACTAACGGTTTCGACTTCCGTTGAACGAAAGGGTTCTACAGCGTGCTTTATAACTTTGTTTGTAACGTCTTTCAATTTACCCACTCGTTTGATATTTAGTTATTGGACTATTATAAATCTACATTATACGATAAGACGCGTAGGCGACGTAGGGGTCACGATAGCGGTCAAAATAAACACATTGAAGTCATTAAGTTTCCAAAAACAGGAAAATATTAGTGTAGGAGATTGCGTTTTAGACAAGCCAGAAGCGCTGTGTTTTTAGTTTTTATGTGTTAATTAACTAGCGTTTGCGATGAAAATATTTAAACGATCTATATGAGTATGTTATAATGTACGGAAAATAAAGAAACGGGAACGATTATGATGATTACACCAGCCAAATGCACAGTGTGCATTATTATAAGAAAGGAG
The DNA here is from genome assembly GCA_018244755.1 of Jemadia pseudognetus. Taxonomy (NCBI): domain Eukaryota; kingdom Metazoa; phylum Arthropoda; class Insecta; order Lepidoptera; family Hesperiidae; genus Jemadia; species Jemadia pseudognetus. Next base: position 15,803 of record DWTO01000973.1, read on the forward strand.
ATTCTTTTGTTGACTGATGAGAGGACACAGATTACTCCGGTGTGTTGTTAAACATGTGTATAACATAAAGATTTGGAACATCTTTTTGTGGATGAAATGTGGAACAAATTGTGGATCTTTTGTGGAGGAATTATTGTAGCTGACATTGAAGATCATGGAGCTCTCCAAACAAAAATGTTTGGTACAATACAGTTTTACATAAACAATGTTTTAATCATATCTACTTATAAATATTAGGATTACAACACGTCATAATACAACCAGCTACTGTAGAACGACAGTGTTTTCTGTAAACACACATTACTCATATCCCGCTATCGCTAAACATGTAGGGATTGGAGTTAAATGGTTCACATCCCTTAGTTGTACAAACGGTGATATGTCAGACAAATCATCTACTTCCCGGATGGGAGATGATTTAGGATAATTTCGGATGAAAATAAAGACAACTTATCAATCTACAAGTAAATGAGAAAAATCCAATACTAATCAAATTATAAATCCTTTAAAATACCGGAAGGTCTAATAAGATGAGAAGAGTACATTCATTACATTTGGACAGATTTAAATAACTAGTGTAGTTACCTCCTTAGTTATCTACTTTCGTTGAATAAATTTTAACAATTGAATACGTGCGGGGCGGGTATCGCTAGACAAATAGGTCTTTTCCTTGATGTGACTCAAGGTAAGCGAAGTGAGAGCAGACGAGACACGCTGAAAACGATGTCATCCTGGTTTGGGTAGACATACGCCTTCCGGAGTTCCCGGCTTATTTTTATCCGTCAGAAATGTCTGGTTCATTAAGACAATGTTTTTCTATATTAGTGGATGCTGTTAACAAAAACATATTTCATTTTATCTTGAGTGTGGCATAAGAGAATTATGGATTAGAGAACTTAAACGAGATGAAAGTTATAAATGAACCAGCATAAAATAACTTAAAATTAGAAAATGCACACGACATTTCGGTGCAATCATATACTTTGAAAATAAAAGCATACTAACAGATGGAATTTCGGATAATATGTTTATTAACACGAATAGTCACTGTATAATAGCCCACATTTAAATAAACCGTACCAGCAATGACACATAGTGGGACACTAACACAAATAGGTTACTTCCGAAACGAATCGTGACATCCAAGGTGGAATCTAATAACATGATAAATGTATTAACTGAATGCAGTATAATATTAGAAGATAATGTATCTTACTCCAGTTATTTGTAGAGTAAGCCCACAGTGGATTGGAGGTTGTGGAGGTCGTGGATGATAATGAACCATCTCGTATCACCAATCCATTAACAGTTTAACAAAAGTGAGTATGAAGACATGCAATACGTTATAAATAGATGAAAATTGGCTTTAAACAAAATTGTACCAGACTATCAATTATGTGTAGCGGCTCCCAGCTAGACAAATAGATAGCATCTGATAGCAATTGTACCGTTCAAGGTGGACGTTACAGGAAATTTGTAATATGTCGGGCAACAGACAGCACTCGACAAACTACGACACTTGTACACATAGATTCACTAGTGCAAAAGACCATTTGGAAAATACTCAATGCTTACCAAGAAGAAAACGTCTTTTACGAAATTCTTTCCTTGTATCGATGTTTTTATATTTCCACCGTTGGTCAAGTCTCTAAAATGAAATGGATGAAGAATGATGAAGTTTACAGTCATGCTGGCCTGTATGGATTAACGGACTATAAAACGTGATATAATATATTATGTAAAGTGATATGTCACGTGAAAATTTAGTTCAATGAACTTGAGCTACTAATTGAAATTTAACCGTAAGCTCTGAATCAATAATTAGTCAGATATTTAGAACGATGTATCGACTTTGCTTAAATCAAATAGTAGCAGACTATGAGGTTCAACTGTTCAATTAACATTCGTTGTGGTTTCGGAGTTCGGGATTCGCAAATCATGTTCTCCTTATTCTGGAATAAAATTGAATGCTCTAGACTAGAAAGATCCATCACTGTATCTGTATCAATGATCGTGAAAAATTTTGAGCGTTTACTTGAAATATTGTCGTAATAGATGGAATATCGAAGTAGTTTGTTTTTATATTACTCGAATATTCTTCGATCATGATATGGTTACTTTTTGCATCATAAACAAGAGTGAATTAAATTCTACTGACTTTTTATTTTTATCTACACATGAAATAAAAACATGTAGAAAAAATG
>DWTO01000974.1:0-17995 GCA_018244755.1 Jemadia pseudognetus
CCGGTCCGAAGATGTTTAGGTATTGTGGACAGATCCTTGAGCTTCAGGTATGCAAAATATTTATGTCATCAATAGGAAAAAAAATGTCATTTAATTTTTAAATTTTCCTGAAGGACACGTAATTCGGTGAAATATATAAATTATTATATATACAAGCTTAACTCACGTAGGTTTTTTGGGTTGACCAGAAAAAGACGCGAACGAAGCCTATTACCTCAGAAAATTTCTAAAATAAGAACAGGAATTTGAATTTCTGGAATAATAACATTCAAACTAAATTGGGTTTCTTAGGTTTTTTTTTAGCAATTATTTGTCACTACTCAGAGAACTAGTGGACAAAAGTGTCATTATCACTTCACGTAGACCACTATGTATATGCAAGATGCATTTGAAGCTTTCGTGAGACGAATATAAACAACATTTAAATACACATATATACGTATGTACATGTACATATAACGTAATCGTGGGAATTCGATGGAGACGCTTCTCAGTATTCATTGTAGTGTCATCGCGCATCATAGACACTTTATTTTCAGTTTGGTATGTGTGCCCAATGACATAATTGTGCAAAATCATGAATATCGTTTAATGCTTATTAAATTGTATCCATTGTGTTTATAAGTAATATATACGTAAAGGTGCAGTCGGAAAAAAAGCTTATAAGTGTTTTTGTATGGCTGTATTAATTTGAAACATTTATCAATTTGTTGTTTTCTTAGTATTAATGAAGCAAAATATGCAATATTCAACGCAATTTCTGTCATATCACGTTGGAAACCAACATAAAAATGTATATCCTAATATATTGTTCACAGTTATAACTTATTGTTTTTACAAATAGAAATATACATTTGCAAGTAAATATATAAATATAAATTGGTGGCTGACTTTTGAACCATTTCACTAACGCTGCTTAATTACTACGTTATATTGAAATTGCATAAATAAAATTGAAAAATAACAGCAGTCAGCATTGCTGTACTAAGCTTCTGAAATCAAATTACTCTAAGAGCAACGTATTTCACGTTTCTTATATAAAATGTTTATTAGTTCTATTATAGCACTAAAATGATCAAACCTGTAATAATATTCAAATCTAAATGGCGCACGTGTGTTTTACGAAGAGTACAATTTGCGCACAATAAAATACAACAACACAAAGCTTGGTCATTTTTATGCATTTAGTGTCTGAACTTCTACCTTGTTATTGGCTAAGCTTTGAATATATACATAATTGTCTCTAAGAACATAATGACCAGCCACAAGAAGTGCATTAAATCAAAGGTCAAACCACATTAGATATTTGATAAGGCAAGGACGATCGAGACGATGCAAAAATAAACTGAGGTATGCGAGCAATGTCGAGCTGGCAGACATTAAAATTGTTAGGATGTAATAAATATCTTCATTGACCTGGTATTATTAGCAAAATTCCTTTCTAACGTTATTTTTATCGCCTTATACATACGATTGTTTTTATTAGTATACGAATATTAGGAGGAATACAGCAACACGACCAACTGTCTCGTTAGTTGTGTTGCTGGCAAGTGCGACTGTCGATCATGAGGTCCTGGGTTCAAATCCCGGGTCGGGCACTACAAAGTTTTTCTAATTTAGATATCCTAGTAGTGGCTCGGATTCTGGATATGTACCTAGTGTAAGACAATAGGCTCACGACCTATTCCATAGTGGGACGTGAACGTAACTGGCGAGCAGCGAGGCATAAAAATAGTTGCTAAGCAAATAATTAATAATCCGGTATTATTTTTGTCAATAGATTGGCGGTAGGTTTCGAAGTTTAAATTTAGTGCACAAGTAAATGTGGTGTACAAGTTTGAATTTTGTGTTAACTGGAAAATAATTACATATTCAATGTTGGTTTTATCCATTACTTCGTTAGGCGTATGTCAAAGCTTCTTCGTGGAGCCCACACGACAATTAACAATAGTCTCAGCCAATGTAACGTGCCAAGGTTAGAAGAGCAGCAAAACTTCGACATTACAAATTATTCATGTTATGTTTTTTGTACTTACATTAAAGGTATGAATTTCGTAAAATTTATATTTTGCTACCATTCTATGTACCTATACCTATATCTGGTGCTTTCTGCTTATCCCGTGACTAACCTGGTGTGATGATGTAATAAAAATAACGACTCCATACTGTAAAATTAAATTCTAATTTATTCTCAATTGAACTAGCCATTACCCTCACACGGACAAGAGCAAAGAAAAGCTTAAGCAAATGAGAACAAAGTTTATATTAAAATTGGAACATTGTACATAACTTTTTATTTATCTTGCGCTGTAAGTCGCATCTCATTATCTAATTAACTCTGCGATACCGATGTTCTGCTAGAATATTTTTATTTTCGTTAACGACTCAATGCCCACCTACTGTTGGTTCTAACAAGGACCACTAACTCCCTAACGACGTACTAACCAGAATGCAAATGTCGCCCACGCAGAAAGTAAAAGGCGCCAAATAGAATTAATTTGCGGTACAAGAACTATTCCTTGGCATCGCTGAGTGTTCGGTTACTTTCGTTTACTAAGTAACGAATGTGGGAACGAGAACTGTTACAGGGCTTAGGGATTCACTAAAGCGCTACCATTCCGTACATAATCAGCTGCGGATTTGTTTGGGTAGTTTTGAGAAAAGAAAAAGATTCATTCATAAAAAAAAATCTGTTTCATTTAATGCAGGTGTTTTTAACGTTCTTTTTTTATTTCCCACTATTAACGTGTTTTCAAATTAAACGAAAGCTTGCCTGTACTGCCATGCAAATGCAAGGGTTAGCTGCACTACACAATACACTGATCTGCATTTTGTGTCGCATGTCACCTGTAACCAAGTAAAATTACGACAGCTTAGTGCCGCCATATTATTGAAAGTGTAATTATTTCAGCAGTAATAATATCATGCATTTGACCTATCTCCAACGGAGTAGAACCAACAAAAAATCTAACTTAACGGCATATGAATATATATATAATTATTATGTGTAAAGGCACTACTCCGATTATCAATTATCTTATTAGCAAAATTAGTGTCGAAGTTACTTAGTTATATTCTTTTAGAAAATGTATAATCGCTTAGTTATAGCGACTTTATAATTATAAAGTCGCTATACTATAATTATAGTACATACTATCATCAACAAAATATAAAAATAATTAAAATATAATGTCCAAATAGTGCATTTATTAAGTATCTTTTATCCGCGTATGTTATATAAATGTACACAACGGAATTTTCTATAACTACCGAATCAAAAGTTATGAGCGTATCAAATATTAAATCAATATTACAATCTGACATAGGCTCTGTGAGTCATCTACAGTTCAAAAAGTTAAAAATAACCTTTTTATCATCATGATCGAATATATTACGCATCTATAAAACAGGGAAACATTTTTAATCATAGGCAATATAAATTCACAATCATTATTCTTTTAAATCTTAATGACCATACGACTCGCCCAATATTAACTGGTCACCACACCCAACAGATGTCTCCAAGGAATATTGGTAATGTTATAGTGATATAATATTTTATATTTACATTTGGTATACTTAGGTACAGAAATATACCAGATTCGCCGCTAGAGGATCAAAACAGAACGACTATTCTCTTAGATTATCTGGAGGCAGAAATAGAAATAGAGGAGATAGCAGAAACAGAAGAAAGATGACAACATAGTTAAAATAACACCGTCGTTTAAATAATAAAAAAACATTGTAAAACACGAAAATACGTCGCTGGTCAAAGATTTGAAGTGCGTGGCATTGAGTTCCCAATCTTTAAACCAACGTTAGCGCGTGACCCAAGTATATTAATCTATTGTAAACAGTACATTTGGACGTGATTATCCAACTAATAACAAGAAAACAGTTATACTATTTAATAGTCGTAATACTTTTTATGACGCGAGCTTAATTATGGAACAAACGTACCCATTGCACTGTCCCACAAATAAACTGGCATAAATTAACTGTTTACAATTATCAATATCACTAAGGTCTTATTTAAAAATGACGCCAGATATGTGCTGGAGAAGCGCACCAGCAGCCGGGCACGAGAAGACATATAGTTTGTTGCTTTTGGTGAGTTGAAATCTTCTTGTGTTATAGTTTGCTCATCACAGTAAATAGAGCGATGCTTCTAGGATCACTGCTCTTTGTTGGTAAGAAAGGATGATTGCATAGTCAAAATCCTTTCAAGTCCTACTTTGTATAGGTATAGAAACGAAATGTCAAACATGGATTTTTCTGAAAGTCTGTAATAGCAAAATAACACTTTACACATATTATTTCGTATAGGTTACGTTTGTATTTTAATTATCATAATTATCGTAGTTATCATGAACCCTTTAATGACTTTGACTTTGATGTTATCCACTGTTGTCCAGTCTCCCGTCAGAGTGAGAAGGTCATACATATATGTATAGAGTACCGCATACAACGTACATTTGTAAAAAAAATATCTATTCAAAAGTTAATAAGGCTCACTAAAACACGTGCCCCAAATTAGTAATTCCAAATATATTTTATGACAAAATTAATCACACTCCCGGAACGATGTGTCCTTAACATATTAGTTTATGATATAATGACGATATCAAAATTATGTATAGAATTATAATATCACGTCAATAGTTAATTGGAGCGATCTGTCTGTTTGTGATGTTGCCGAATGATCGTCAAACGATGGTCAAATTAATAATCATGTACATAAATTTATCTGTCAATCCGCCCTCGAACGCCGTGGCCAACTATGACCATGATCCTTCGCATCCTGAACAAGCATCCGTGTTCAATAGTGACTCTATGAAAGGGTTATGACAATGACTCCAAAATATACGACGTTAATGACGTGGCACCCTCACGCCTTTCCTTCACGTTTCACCGGTTACGTTCACGTCCCAGTACAGTACCTAAAACAGAATGCACATGTTGCTCCCTTCCTTGTGTGAATAACGTGTTATAACACGTGTTCGGTGTGCGCCATAGGAATAGCAAGAAACGGCATGTTCAACTACGAATAAGTATTTGTGTGATGAGGACAAGTACCTCGAGTACCATATCATATCATACTTAGCTACCTAAATACATAGTACAACAGTCCTATGGTTAATAGTAACACAAGCTCTGCCTATTTTGAGATTAACCGGCCGCATGAAAGAAAACTGAATTCTGTTTATAGTCTAAATGCATTTTATTAACCTCCTTACCATTCTACCGTTTAGACACAACACGAGGGTTTGAGCAAAACATGAAAACATTGTGAATAAATCTTCACATCGATCGTAGATTTATATATGTTTTCTAAGGTATAAGGTAACTGTAATACTATCGATCGACATCGAATCGCTGTGGCAGGCCTTAACCGTCTCGTTTTGAGTCACTATGCGTGTCTACATAAAACACCATGAGAGACTTGATTCCATAAATAATTAATAGCGAAACTATTAAGTTCATTACGTAACCAAGTGTGCGCTAATTTAAGCACAAGGACACCTACGAATCTCGTGCGAAATGATTCACACATACATCGTAATTAATAAATATTGATGTACGTAAATTATTAGTGACGAATTAATGAGCTATAAAATTATACAGATAACGAACATATAATATTTGACACTGCTGTGGCCGATTGACTCATGTTTTATGTAGAAGTTTAAGTTTAAGAGTTCAAGATTATTGACTCAAGGGGTGGGACAAAGTAAGCAAAACAAGTTTAGTTTGAATGCGTGGATATTTATTTTTCTCATTAATGTCCGTTGTACATTATCATTCTCATTATTAAAATCGTTTTTTATGGTTTCAATGCAAAAGATGTAGAATGGATACAGTTTAAATAAAATTGGTTACGGTAAAGTACAGTCTTGGTAATCAATAAATAAAAAAGGTTTAATTAAAATGGTTTGACACGAATATCATATGATTTATAGCAATATCAGAAACATGATAGAGTACCATTATAATATTGGTATATTCATAGTAACATTGGAATATTTAGAAAATCACATAACAATAATATTGGTGATGCTCAATGACATATCGTCACTCGATTTCCACTATCATCATCGCTCATACTATATGTATTTGGCGCTAATCTCAGCTGTTTTTAATTGCCGCCTTAAAGATATTAATCGGCATCAACAGTTACTAAGCAACTAAGTAGTGATTCCAAGTTAGAACTCAGATACGCAACTGTGCGAGTCCAAGAACGCACATCGTTAAAATTCGAAATTGTGACTAAAATCTCAATCGACAATATTCAACTCACGACAAGGATTGACGACTAACTACAAGCATATAATTTTACGCAAGTCTATTGAAGCCTTGCCCGGTACGATGACAATTCGATGACACTCATGACGCAGCTTGTGCAGGACTTGCTTTAACCGTAGAATAAATGCGATAATACCTCGAGTGAAGGTATCCTATATCAACCCTCGAATTTTGCTGGACGAAACCTTAATTATTTTATTCTTACCGAGTTAGTTCCCAGACTAATGTTAGCATAACGTCAATTCTACAAGTCATATATTGAACTACACGAGTGATATCATTATATCTGCAGCAGTAAAGCGACTCCCGCGAGGGTCCACTTGGCGGGTTTGTCCTTGGTCTTGAGGTTGAAGGTCCACACGTAGGTGGGGCCCCGCGTGCGGGTCTTGTAAACTGGACATTCGTACATGTTGCGGAGGTCCTGTTTGTCTTGGGTTATAGCCTGCAATTTTATTTATTTAGAATTAATCTTCCATTTTGTTTAAGTAATGCAATACTAGCAATAACTAGATTTTAACATCAGATCTAATGAAACGCATCTCTTTTCACCCCCTATCCTGTGCTAATCTCACAATTTGAGTATTGACACGCATGCCATTGAGTAAATCAGTACCAGCTTTGATATACGGTAGCATTAGGGAAGCGTTGCGACACAACTGTTAAAATATTTAACTCTTTGTATTGAAAACATTTGACCAAACTCCCTAGAAATAGGCTTATTTATAAATACACCACAATTCGTAGTAACAAATTTTAATATTTTCAGGAACCAAAATGTACTTCAATCGATAAAGTACGTTAAACAACAATGTATTCAAACTAACCCGGACGTTGATGACGGGCATCGGCGGGAAGAGCTCCTTGAGACGCGAGTCCATGATGATGCCGGCCTGCACGTCCCAGCGCGCGCCCTCCATCAACAGCCCGTGCACGTAGGCGCCGTCGCGCGGCGCCGACCGCGAATCCGCTATACTGTGCTCAACATATTAGCCGTCTGGTAACGTTTACATACTAAACTTGACCAATTGAATGTTGCTGTGACAAAAATATTACTAGTTGCAATACGTATTAAAAATAATCCAAGTATTCTCGATTATTATTGATTAATCTAATCACTAAAATATTCCTTTCTTTAATAAATACCTACTCTTAAGTTAATAATGTGGATAATATTTGCTAATTGGGATAAATGTCGGAAGGGTAACTACTATCTGAAGATATCAACTATTTAATTGTTTATGCAAAAAACACAAACAGCTAGAGACTATGTTTAATGTTTTCATCTAGTTATGATATAATTGTAGATATCAAGCTCTATAAAATTGTCTTCGCGGATGTTTACCAATTCACACAGTGTATTAATAATTTATAATTGCAAACTATGAATAAATTCCTTATTAAAACTATGTCTGAACTGTCTACTAAAATAAACATTATTAAGAGAACATGTCCCATAACAGTTCGATTAAAAACGTGAGATATTAAATTAGTTTCCGTTGACCACCGGTAATGAATTTAAATTTCAAAACCTCTAAAACCTTGACACACTTCAATTGAGTAATCACCGGGCATTCCACATTTTAATACCAATACATCAGAATACCAGTTGAGGTGCACGTAATATAACATCACACCTCTATTTTTCCGAAGGAATAGGCAGAGGAGTGTATTGCCCCAAAGTTTCCGCTGTTATGTTACATGTCCCATGGAATAGGGGGTAAGCCTATTGTCATATACCGGGCAGAAAACCACTTCAAAAACTCCGTACTACTTCTAGGAATTCTAAGTTAGAAAATCCCAATTATACTTTACTCAACCTGGAGATCGAATCCAACTCAGCAATCTCGCTTCCACTTACTATACCAAACAGGTAGTCAAAATGAAGCTGATACATTTAACATGAATTAATATGTAAATACATTCCCTACATTGATTTTAAGGAAAATTAGTTGAAAATATTATAAATACTTGATGTACCAGTTGATGGCAGCAAAACCATACAAGTTTACAAATTAACCAAGAACATGAAAAACATGAATTCAATTATACATATACCTACAATTATTTGAATCACCCAAGTCGTTTTGTTTCTAACATGAACCTATTCGTAATAGTGTACAATATTCCAATACATCTTAGTTGTATGGTACCTACATACGTACGTCATAATGTAAAATACAGAAATACCCATGTGGTATATTAATTTGAAGCATCAGTATAACCTATTATAAAATTGGAATCAATCAATTATCATAATAATCAATCATTTAGTAATCAGCCGTCGAAATAAAAAAATATGAAAAAATATTATAAAAATAAAAAAACATGTTTTTTATACATACGAGTATATATTACATAAGATAAACATACGTGAAGTCTTCCTTCATCTTCTTGGTGACATCGCACTGTAAGCACATCTTGTCGAGAGGCAACTCATAGCGGCGCGCCGTGCTCTGCATGATGGCGGTGAGGAGACTCTGCGGGTTGAAGAATCCAGCCAGCCACACTGACACTGGCAACTGGGAAAGTTCACAATAATAACTCTACTTAAAAGGTTCCCGTAATTTGCAGGGATAGCTGAGCCCGTTGTCAGGGAAAGTATTTTCATACATCCATAAATATTATAATTTTGATTATAGAAAAAGAAAATCTACGCTAAAGAAACAGTGAAATTATTTCAAATGTCTTAATAATTACGCAATAATTGCGGTGAAAGTAACAATAGTCTTCATACAAAAATTAATATTTAAAATTAGCTTGTACAAAAAATTTATCTCATTTGTAGACGTACCGTTACATATAAGCATTATTTAAAAAATTAAAAAATATTATACTTAAGTTATTTTAAAATAGCTTTCCTTACAACAAAATCAGTGGCCCAGGTCTCCAACTCTCGAAGGCGAAGGAGTAAATCGACGAACCAGGCCGAGAGACCGAGCAACGACGGATATGCCCTGTTTGCCCAAATCGCTGGTACCTGAATTCATACATGTCATTAAATTTATAAATACGCTTAAAACCCTCATCATCTTAGATTTAAATGTGCTGCCAAAATTGGTCTTCACTTAGCTTTACAATAGGTAAAAACAGCTTTACCTGATCCAGAAACAGTGCGTTTTCTAACTCTTCCATATCCGACGTAATTGTCAGTTCACCCTAAAATAAAGTTTTTAAAATTACCCATCTTTAAATTAGCTACATTATTAAGTATTCTAGTCGTTGTTCAGCGGTAATCGTACTGTATTCAAATTAAGTGATTTATAATTAAAACGTTTAAAACAAAACTAGAATATATTCATAACTGCATTAAATTCATTTATTTCACCTTCAACCCTAAATCTAATTCTTTCAAGGACCGCTTCATCTCGCCCGTCAAGTGATTCATCCTCTCGCACTCCTGGAAGGCGACTATCACATACGGTGTCCGTTCCTCCACCTTGCCCATAATTTCCACCATATTAAATTCTTCGGGCAGCTTTTCCATTATTTCATCTAGCATTTGTTTTACCTAAAAAATATTTTTACATAATATTAAAAATTTATAAATGAATTCTATTTCGATTTAATTTTAATTATTTTGTTTCATTTGTTTTTGAAGATTATTGCGTTCTTATGCACAAAAGTTTATTACAATTTTTGTATCAACATAAACTTATAGAGATTAAACGTTACTTTTTGTCATTAATAGCATTAATAGTAATTAATACTTAATTAATACTTTATATACTCGTATATTAATCTGCCCTTTACGTGACTTCAAAGGTATGAATGTATTTTATTGTATTTTATATTAAATGTACAGAAAATATACAAACCTTATCCTCTCTAGTAACAGTAGCTGTGCCGGACGCTTGCGCATCTCTTGGTTGCATTTCAAATATAGTTCTGAACAAGTTCTCAGACGTCGTTGTCAAAAATCCAATTTCCGCGTTCGGGTGTAAGCCGTATAGGTAAGGAGATTCTGCCGGCATCGCGTCTTCTATGTATTGGTGGTATCCAGAATAGTCAGTGTTCGGAGGTGCAGGAAAACCCGGCGCTAAGTGCAGTTCCCCATCCACCTATGGCAAAATTATTTGTAAAGAAATGATTCCACAATATCACTCAGAGTCGCACAATAATGTAACATTTTAATCAAAACATTTGAATTTTTCCATTTAAGATCCGTTTTATAAGTAGTAATTACCAGGTCAGGCTGCATCAATTCCTCTAAGTAGGCGTTACATAGTCGACGATCCCAATCATCCGTGATATGGCCTCCATACATGATTTCACCAAAGAGATATCTTAGGTCTTCCCAAGGCACTTTAGAGTTAGCTTCCAAGTAGTTGTACAGAACAAACACGCTTATTGTAAGATCTCCTACAAAATTTTAATTCGTAACAATGTGACATCACATACATAATAATTCCCGAAGAGGTATGCAGAGAAGTGTATTTTATTACAAAATTACAATGTTTTTGATAAATCTTTATAACAATTACAGATATAGTGTAGATAATATTTGAAATATTAATACGATTTAAATGTGTGATTATGTTGCATACGAGTCAGTTTGTAAATACATCAAACTTTTGCTTATAAGAGCCATAGCAATAATCGTGTAGTAGATAATTATGTAGATTTTATTCTACACAACAAACATTAAACAACTTTCGTTATACCGTTATCGTTTACTAACCCACATTGAAGGGATAAATTTTATTCCAGCCTTGTGGTCCGAACTTCCTCCTCTCAGCCACAACGGCATGAAAATAACAAAGAGAGAATAATATAGCTTTAAATTCTGCTTCTTTGCCACACATTTCCAACGTTTCTTGATTGAAATTATCCAGAGCTTTATGAAGATTCGCCTAAAAATATCGCACCTTTAATATCTTAGCCTATTAATATCGAATCGATTGAATACACATACAAAATATTCTCACAAACATTATTAAGTTCATCCTTGTTATTCCTTGACATAACTTAGTCTTACCTGCATCCCTGTAGGAGGCTCGTTAGTTATTTTAATACTTGACTCTAATATCCCTTGGGGTATGATGTGTGCAGCGGGAGTGGCGGCAGGTTCAGCGGACATGAACAAACGGAAATCCTTGTGACAACCAGAAGCAAAACTTTCCATCTTTTTCTCTAAACTTGGCAGCCATTTCTTGACAAGGTGAATATTCTACAGAATGGTATTAATTTGTTAAACAGGTTTATTTATTTATAAAATGGTAAGCATAAATCTATATAATTATAATAAAGGTAAGTCAGAAAGGTCATTTTATCAGTATCAAAATGATACCTACCTGCAGCACTACCCAATGACCTTTAACTAAGGCTTCATCCATCGCTTGCTCAGCCACCACTTCCTGCCCTTGGCCCAATGACACATTATGGAAGTTTCCACTATCAGCTGTGAATCCCATAACCTTTCCTAATGCTTCCACGTCTTTTAATGGATTAACTCCAGGTGATAAGATGAAGAATATAGGTGTAGTAGGACTGGTCTCTTCAAATGATTTACTAAACTCGACTGTTCTGTTTTCAACATATTTTGAGCCCATTTTTTCTTCTATGTATGCTCTACAACAAAATTTACATATAAATTATACTGTAGTAATTAAATTTTATTTAACTAGTTGGAAAGGTTACATCAATATTTTTATACTTACGCCACTGCATACGTCATTCTGTCTGGTCTTAATGCCCTCAACATGCATAATCTTTGCAAAGCTGTCTTATTTTTCCATTCCTGTAAAGATCATGTAATAACAAATACAATAATATGTCATATTTTATTCGTATTAAGAGCATTACAAAATCTGAAATTATTATGAAAGATTTAGTCAAAAATGGCAGTAACATCGTAATTCGATCATCACTTACTTGTGGAAATTTTTCTCTTTCAGGACATTCTAATTCGACAATTTTCTTCCATCTCTTAGGCGAAGTCTCTATGTCCCTGTCAAGATTCCTAAACTCATCTTTACTAGCCAAAGAACAGATGCCTCCCCAGCTCTGATTAGAGAGAAAATCAACTGGGCTAGTAACGTGTGGTTTGATTGGGAATCGCAGGAAAAAATCTAGTTCTATCGGTGAGACTTCTTCACTCATTAACAGCACCTGTAAATCAAACGTCCCATGACATACATGAAGAGAAAGTTCTGTAGGCACACCTTGTATGTTACTCAAATCTTTTTTATGGCGAAAATACCGTTTATTAAAAACCTTCTATTAACGTATAATATTGTTACCCAATTTGCGCAATTTATAATATACCTACATACATACATATCCTCACGCCAGGTCCCTTGCGGGGTAGGCAGAGAGCGCCGAGTGCCAAATAGCTCTATCGTTATAGACCTACCGCGCCTCACCACATTCCTATCTATACCTATAATCCGCGTTTACTACAAAATAGTTGATAATTAAGAAATAATTTGAAACGAAAAAAGTAGCAAGCAAAATAAATTAACGAGCGGCCGCCGCCGACACGGGGAATCGATTTATTTTCTAAAATATGAATGTTAGTATCAGTTCGTCTGGTCACTTTGTCAGTTGTTTATGAAAGTATCAATTTATATCAAATAACACTGGAATATAGTCCCGTTATACATACATAGTCCCGTTTGCATAAGTTGCGAAAAATTAACAAATTTATGTACGAGTATCGATCTAAAGATTTAGTATCAATCTTTCCCTGAATCTGGTTATATTTCTCTGAATTAAATTATATTTTTCTAGGGTTAATATACAATCAAGTATATTTTAACCTCAGACGTAATAGTAGCACAAAAATATATTCCAATCATGGTGTCATTAAGATCCATTTATTTGATATGTACCTAAAATATATTTTAATTTAATCAATTAAATAATTATCAATATGGCAGAACAGTTTTATATGTAGCTGTATCAAATTTGGCAATCTGCGAATGGTCGAAATGCTAAAAACATAGCATTGTTATGGCTTTATAACATCACGTTCAACAAGTATCGAAAGGTTGCTAAAGTCACTTTCAATGTCCGAATTCTGACCTTTGTGATCCTTGATGAATACATTGTCTTTAACTATAAAAATATACGTAGATATCTTTATTTTACTAACAAAAATGAACGTACAAAGATATTTATTTATATCCATTAAAACAAAATAATTTATCTGTTATGAAAAACCAATATCAGTTACAAGCTCTTGAAATAAATTCTACTTTTCTGATAGTCCTTCATGCTGTTCATCAAGTTTTGCGAAGTCTACGAACCCACACTTGGCTAATGCTGAGACTAAGTCTTTGAAATTCATCATTTTGAAAAGAGATTCTAACGCTGACGATGTCCAGCGACAACAGTAAAAAATTCGTGAGATAAAACAATAATACATTATGAGGTTGACGATTTACGATTGCGCTTTTATTAAGAAACCATCCTATTTAAGTTTGTAAATCTATTTAAAATTATCATTTAGTATCAGGTCAATTCGTAGTATCAGTTCAATCAATTCGTAAACTCATTTGAAATATAATAAACACAAGATGTAAAGTTACCTGGAACGTCATCTGCGAGGCGAATATTAGTTTGTCGCATTCGAATAATCCCCGTGACGTGTACTGAAACACTGAGTAGCTGATGCAATCTATGAGATTTTTGATTCTTTGACTTACTTCTTCTGCCTCCTCTGCTTTGGATATTGCCTTTTGAAATACCACGCTGAAAGCCTTAAATTTAAAATTATTCCAATTAAATTTATCATAGTACTTAAGTTTTTATAAATAATTTAAGTAATATTTAAGTTAATTTTATACTTTTAACTGTAGTATGTGATATAACGTGATGTGTTCTTTCTTAGCACTAAAATATGATACGAAAGGACAAAATACTAGTAACACTGACATTGACTATTTGTCAATGAGGAAAGGATTTGAACATTAATGAGTTAGAATAATATGTACATCTTATTATTTTCATTCACATAATCCGAAATGCAAAGGATTAGTAAATAAAAAAAGGAAAATTGAAATACCTTCAGCGAAAACTGGTATATGGGATTAATAGTATTCAAGTCGTTCAAAATGAAATATAATAAAGATGCTCGGGCCGCAGCTGGTCGATAAAACTCACGAGCTTGATCTATTTGATGAGAGGTCACCTTTGCTTCTGCTACCTGTAATAAACAATAGCTTAAGAATAGTTATTATTATATCCATTGACATCTACAAGATATTGTATTTAGGAAACTCCTCAAAGTAGAAAACAATCAAATATATATATTCCAGTTAAAAACCCAGCTAAATTATTTTTACGAATTAAATGACTCATTTACGCACTTTTCTTTCGATGTCAGCTGCAGTTTTTTTAGTGGTCTCCAAATTCTCTACCAATGCCGTGTCTCCTAATATATTCCCTCCAGCTGAAGACAGACGTGACAGTAAATCATCTTCAAGTTTCTTCAATTGAATCTTAAATTCATTTTGTTGTTTCGTCAATTCAGCTTTCAACTCTTCCAGATCTGGCCTTTCTGCTTTTACTACTTCAGCTAATAGCTGGTCTTCCAGACCATCCCTAGTTACTGTAAAGTTAACTAAAGTAGTTTGAGCTTGCATTTCTGGTTTGTAATGGGGATTTGCTAGTTTTGTGTGAAGAATCAGTCTAAAGTTTGGACTATATTCAACTTCTTTGTCACCTATTTTAATAGCCCTGGAAGTAATGTAAAGTAATGAAAGTTTTATTATCTTAATAGTGATCTAAAAAGAATTCTAAATTGGATACTATCGGAAAGTGATTAATATTGTTATTATATCGTCATAAAATAATTACGTTATTTAATGATTATATAATAGATGGAAAAAATCTTTTATAAAATAGCAATCTGCAAATATTGTAATCCATACCTCCCTTTTTTAATGAGATTACGTCCAAGAAGTGGATCTAAAACGGGGTCAACCGTTTCGCCAATATTTTCTAACAACACCGTTTCTCCTTTTATTATAGCCTTTTCTATGGTGTCCAAGTAACCTTTCTGACCCAGACGTATAACTCGCAGAGAATCCCCATATTTTTGTTTTATCCATTTGACGCCTTGCAACTAAAACAATGAAATCTTATAAACGAGTTAATAATAAGACAGTTTAAATTTTATTATTTAGGAATATTTTAGGTCAACATATTTTCGGGGCGCTTTATGCTTGTTTGGAATACACGCCGAAACTACACTGGTCAGAAAAAGCCCCGCATGCCTACGCTCGTACGTACGTACGACGTATAAGCACTAACAAGAACAAGTTTATAGGCGCCAAAAATATGCTAGTTAGAAATACTCATTAAACAATTTACTATGTCTAAGTTGCATATTCAATCAAGTGAAGAATATTAAAATTGAGGCTTAATGTTATCGTAGCCATTTAGTATCTGAGATGAACTTAAAAAGACAAACCTGTGGATCGATCATAAGTGGCCATCGATCGGAATTAGATAAGATAGTGGCATTTTCTGTACTCATCCTGTCTGATGGTAGGCCCTCATTTTGCCACATAGCTATAGTTGTATCGTCTGTTAACATCGTTAGTGGATCTAGCCCTTCAGTTATAGGTATCGGAGGCTAGAAATTAAATAAAAATAATCTGTCTATTATTTTGCAAAATTCAAAACTATGTAATTGGACACGTGTCCGTTACTTTTTGATCATTAATGTAAATTGTAGTAAAAAATTCTCGTAAAAAGATAATAATTATTTTTATACCTCGAGCGTTTTCAAATAAGTCAACCAATTCTTATGCAGTAGGTCCATCCGATACAACTTAGTGAAACATCCCACATAAGATATAAAAGCGCACACCAGAAGAACATCGCCTGGCAACGTTGTACTCTGCTGCATGAAACTAAAACAATACCATGAGTGAAGTAGAAATTCAAGAACAATGTAAAAAGTTATTTTTGAAACAAAAAAATTTAAAAATTAATAACTATAGCAACGTAAAAAACTTCTTTGATGTTTATCTACACCGTCATAACAATTGATATATAAACTTAAAACAGATACACATTTTTAAAGAAGGTACGAGCCTGGATTTTAATCCGAGCCTTCAGTGTGAGAGGCTTAATTTCAAACCGCTAAGCTATCACTTAAATATATCACTCACCGGAAAAGCTTATTCTGTTTAGGAAATTGAACCGAAGAGTCTTATTAATTGGGAAAAAATTTGCTAAAGCTAATATTCAGAAATAATTGCCTAACATATAACTACATTTAAGAACATCCCTGTCCTGAAACACCAAACCATGCTGCCGCTTTAAATAAAGAAGAGTTACTAAATTTGCAATTTCGACATGACGATTTACCTGGATACCGCTTCAGCCCATCTTACGTTTTCACTGGCCAATCCATTAACTAATCGGTTAGCTAACTGAATCGTCCTGTTGGTGGCATCAGCTTCTTGTTGGCATTTTAGTTTCTCTGCAGTGGCTTTTTCAAAGTCTGCCGTCAACGTTGCTAATTGTTCCTCTAGAGACTATAATAATACGTACATGTAATTTAATACGTACATGTAATCCTAATACAAAACTTTCAAACACATATTCATACTATTAATAGTTACTAAATATAACTAATAAATTGTTCTTTGAGCTTTTTCATTTTTAATATGTTTAAAATATTCAATGTATTTTTAATACTCACAGCAACTTTAGATTTTATAGATTTAAGCTTCTCAGTAGCTGCCGCTAATTCAGCGTTGGCTGCGGCTAAAGCCTTTCTCTTGGGCTCTACGTCGCAGAACACCTCATAGAACTTGATTATGTTTATAACCCAGGCACATAGACCGGCGGCGGCTGCTGATTTGGACCTAACAAATTCTGTTGAAAAAGAATATCGTAAGTCTGACATCTTGTCCTAAATATTATTATAAAAACATTTTTATATTTTTAAAAACGTTTTTATAATTGATCCAATGTAAGACGGAAAAGCTAAAAAATGTTCAGAAAATAAAATATAGGTATTGTTAAATATTTTGAAGTTCAAACCTGGTTCAAATTCAGAATCCTTAAGGTAAGGCTGAATGGCTTTTATTACGTCAGGGTGAATATTTTCCTTATCATAATTGACTAGCGATTCCAAAAACAGATCCACTTTTGCCATCATTATCTGAAAAGTACAATAGTATAACAAATAGGTATAATTAGATTACTAGTCGAAAACCACAGTGAACTTAAAGCAATACTATTATTTCATCTATTCATGTCAATTCCTTACACATATAATAACTACAGGGTATTTTATAAGTTACCTTAGCAGCTTTCCAACTCCTATCTTTCGGTATTTTTCCACCGGGAGCCAACAAAACCATAACAGCAGCAGTGACATTTGTCACAGCTCCAGGTGGAGATCCAAAAGATTTTAGCTCAGTTAGATTAGCTTTGTTTAATGTGTTCAAAGCTTCTTGAGCTGCTACAAGTGCAGGCTCAGCTTTTATAAGATCTTCCTCGCAATCTTTTTGCTTTTTAGAGACTTCTTCCGCAATTACTGCTACTTTCTCTTCTTCCTCATCGGCTAAATGAATACAACACATTATAACTGATAAAGTTACACAAGTTATGTTAAATAAAAAAAAAAAAAAGTAACTTCACGCCTGTAATCTCCGAAGAGGTAGGCAGAGGAATGCAGAACCACTCCCACGTTTCACCAGTTACTTTTACGTCCCATTATGGAATAGGT
>DWTO01000975.1:0-17990 GCA_018244755.1 Jemadia pseudognetus
TGGAATAGGTGGTGAGTCTATAGTCATACATCGGCACATTTCCAGACTTCAATCCACAACTAGAAAATCTAAGTTAGAAATTTTTTGTAATGCCCAACATGGGAATTAAAGCTAGGACCTCCCAATCGATAGTCACAATTGGAACCAACACAACTAATGAGGCAGTCAATATGTAATTCATGTATAAATATAACATAACAGTAACAGGCATGTACAATATTCTCCTGTAATGACATTTATATTTTTGGTCCCCCCTCCTTAAATCTTTTACACCACTTAGTATGTTTACCTCAGTCCCATATTAAATTAGCAGATAATGCTGTTAGCATTTTATCTGCCATTTTACTCTGATTGTATCTTCTCGTAATAAAGTGTTTGCCAATCTGAAGTGTTATATAAATCTGTTATGTAAACTATTCAGATTCAAGGTTCAAGTTTTTTTTGACCATAGATATGAAGCCATGGAGCGCCTAGTTGTGCAGGGTAGAGTGGACAGAGTTAGATCTCGAGAGGGAGACCTCAGCTTCAATGGACTGACCAAATTAAAACTCTAACCAACATGTCTCTTAATGAGAGCGCCCGCCGAGCAACAATCCTAAACGAATGGAGAGCTGTAGTGCTGCACGCTTCCAATCATCATGCCTGACCACGATTGCTCTGCCAAGAGCATATGAATAAGACAACGATGTTCACTGTGTGTCCAATCCAGTCATTCAATAAATTGCTGCTCTAGTGCCAATACTGTACAGTGTAGTGATGTCGTTTAATAATGACAATTGTAATGTAATGAAAACTATTAGTTTTGATGACGATGTTTATTGCACTGAGTAACCAACCGAGGTGAGGAACATTGTCACTTCAGACAAAGTGGATGTCTATTAAAATGCACACTTTTATTTTACTTAGTATTTGTAACACTCATTTATGGTATAAAAACAGGGTAAAGAAATGTAATACCGAATTGTCAATTGTTTTATACATTTGTACATGTTAAGTGACAAGTAACCCAGTAAAAATATAAATGTTATATTTTATAACTCTTTAGCAATAAACACCACACATGCATAAAACACAATTTACAAGTTTTCCACACTAATCTATTTGATATGCACAAACAATTTGAACGAATGACCAACAAAAAACAGTGTTTACACATTATACAGTCACATAAAATTAACTATTTATAAGTGAATGTGCGCCTGAAGGTCAATCAACAATGGCCTGACGGTAGCAACTTATCTTTGTACCTACAGTACTGTCCAGTGCTGTTTTCTTACATTACAATTATTATGTAATATCAAACCTGTCATCCCCGAAGAGGTAGGCAGAGGAGTGTAATACACTCCCATGTTTCACCAGTTATGTCTATGTCCCACTATGAAATAGGTGGTAAACCTATTGCCAATTATAGGCTTTGTCATTTTATAAAGGAGCTACACAAAGTCAAAATGTTAATGTTAAATTTATATGAATAACTTCCATTAATACAATATCATACATTGTATGTTATGGCTAAGTAGATACTTGTAGCAAAATAATTGTATTTTTTTATAAGTACCCTCCCTCTTTAGGTGCAATAATAAATATATTCATGTATTGTTGTAAGAATTTTGAGTCTGTTTAGCTGTATTTTTAAATGAATCACAAAGTGAATTCAATTTTAAAAGGAAAATTGTAATTAAAATGTAGTAAGATATAAAATCTTTTTTTTCCTTTTCAAGGTGGTAACTATTTACTGAAAAATCTTACCTTGCCCTTCGTATTTTGCGCGGCACCCCAAGCTGCCATGACATAGGGATCGTTAACGGAGACGCAAAGAATCTCTGCAACGCCTTCGCCTTTCAACTTATCGGCATTCTGCACGTACCCCGGCAAGTGAGTCTTAGAACAACCTGGCGTAAAGGCCCCGGGTACAGCGAACAATACAACTTTCTTCCCAGCAGTCAATTCGCATATATTCACCTTGTTCGCCGGCGAATCCTCGAATAAATCTATTGATGGTAATTTATCACCAACCTAAAATTATTAACCCCAATTAGCCGGTAGTTATGCAATGATAAAAATAAACAAAACAAATTACCTACCTTTACGGGTGCCATGGCTACTTGCGTTGTGTGGACCGCTCGACCGTACGTGTGCTTCGTGAATACGGAAACACTGCAAAGGAACGACGAAGTCGTGCGAAACATTTGTAATTGTCTGCGTGATTAAATAAAAAAATCTATTACCTTTGACAGTAGGCAGTAAATTCAATTTGACTTTTTACCACAGACGTATAAAAATAATTTCATAACAATTGATCGATTTGACCTGTCTTTCGTTCAAAAATTAGAAAAGAACACGAGCAGAAACAATGTTAACAGTCACATAATTTTCAAATTGTGTTTCTGAGCTTAGTTAATACGTTAAATTTAAAAATCATTCTTTTCCAGTAGGAAATTTCAAATAAGATAAGTATTTAAATTGTGTTGCAGTTTTTTTTAACTATAGGGTGCGTTCCACTAACCATTCACAACGATCACGCTCACGACCGCGGATTTTACCATTCCACTAAGGCGCGAGCGTTGAAATCGTAAATTTAAATGGAATGGGTTATAGGGGCGTTTTGAGCGTTGAATTATAATAACAAATACATAACAAAGCAAGCAAAAACACAACAAAGGCTTTAAGAAGGTAGGTTACAATGAGAAAATCTTAACAGTAAAATGATTTATATTGAAAACAAAGTATAATTCAATTTTATATATTTAATATTAGTGGAGTATCATATACAGGATATCTTTTCAAACGGTACCCAAATTTGCACAGGTGGTTCAGAAGCGGTAAAATAACAGATTTTTGAAATAAAAAGAAGAAAAAAAAATGAAATATTGAACCATTTTTAACGTTTCATAACCATTAGTAACGTTTTCATCGCGACCACAACGATCGTGGGCGCCATCTGGAACGGCCAAAAGAGTGTTGTAAACTATTAGTGGATTGCAGCCATTGCAATATTATATTATCTGTTATTCTGTACAATACGTTTTGTTCAACTGCTAGTTGCGAACTTGCGACAGTTTGCGTTTACTTGACGTTGTTGAATACTGTTCTACTCTATTTTAGCTTTTAGTTTGTATTGCAAGTTTTAATATGTTAGTGAACAATATTTTAAAAGTAAAGCGTTAATTTCGTGTTATAAAGAACATTATCCAAAAATGGAGGCCCCGTCAATAGACACTGTTTATCAGGCTATCAATGCCTTGTACAACGACCCCAATGGAAGTGAAAAGGAAAAAGCTTCTAAATGGTTAGGGGATGTACAAAAATCGGTAAGCATTTAATGAAATTCATAGTTAAAGTAATTTATTTCTCTTTAAATAGTTTTATTGCTATCGAAAACTTGATCAACCTCTCTAACTCATTCAAAAATAGAGCTGACCTAAATGCCGATGGAAGTAAACATGCGTGTTATTTTGCAGATTCACTCCTGGAAGATAGCAGACGAACTATTACAACAGAAGAAAGATGTTAATTCTTGCTATTTCGCATCGCAGACAATGCGTTCGAAAGTCCAACATAACCTGTCTGAGTTGTCTCCAGAGGCTGTTGTGTCCCTGCGAGACTCCCTAGTGGCACATTTAGAAGGAACTTTGCCGAATACAAATGCTGCTATCCTCACACAGTTGTGCCTAGCACTGGCTGACCTGGCTCTCCAAATGCCATCTTGGCAGAACTGTTGCAGTGATCTTATAAAACTGTTTTCCACTAAGAACGACTTCGCATTGCTAGAAATATTAACTGTACTACCTCAAGAGATTGACTCATCAAATTTAAAGCTGGGTGAAAACAGAAGAGATGATATAAAAGCAGAATTACGATCTAACTCACAATTAGTGACACTATTTCTAAAGGAGAGTCTTAATAGCTCTCAAAATTCTGATGTAGCATTAAAGATTGTTAAATGTATGACATCCTGGATACAAGTGAAAGCGATAAACATACAAGAAGTACCACAAAATGCAGTCATAGGTTTCAGTTTACAAATATTAAGGGATCACAATTCTATAAACATACTTCATGATGCGGCATCAGACTGCCTATGTGCAATATTGCACTGCTTAGAAGATAATAACAACAATGATGAGGTAGAAAGATTATTATTTGATAGTATCTCAGCTTTGGAGGAGAGTTATCATATGGCTGTAGCTCAAGAGGAAGAGGAAAAAGCTGCAAACTATTCCAGGGTTTTCACCGAGCTGGCCGAAACATTTTTAGAGAAAATAATTGTATGTACAGCAAATGGAAACATACATTTCGCAATGCGGTCTTTAGAATTAGCTTTAGTGTGTGTAGGACATCATGATTATGAAGTGAGTTGTGCTTTATTCAATTCACAACATTTTATTATTAAACATAGTTTTTACTTTTTTTATTGTCATCATGAGCTGTTCGATTTTATTAAATGTAGTTATGGTTTTCTTTCTCATGTAAAGTGTTGGAGTCTCCTTGAACTATCTAACAAGCAGTTGCTGTATTAATAGAAAATTACCACAATATTCTACTTGGAACTGCCTTGTTCACTCACAAATACTGAATTACTTTTTCATGCTGGAAAATGTCTCTAAGAAAGACTATGGTGTCCATTGTGCAGACTCCAACATGTGAGTTTCTATACCCTGTGTTGTAATTTCAAATTTTAAAATTGTTATATGTAATTCCAACATTGCAATGTTTTAGGTGGCAGAAATCACATTTAACCTCTGGTACAGGCTATCTGAGGAGGTATATCAGAGAGACTATCAGCCGTTAACAGATGCATTCAAACCTCACATAGAGAGGCTCATAGAGGCTCTAGCGAGGCACTGTCAGTGTGAGCCCGACCATACAAAGCTGCCTGATGAGGGTGATGAATTTTATGTAAGTGTATGATTTCATAATTTGACTGTATGGTGGAATTGTTTAATTAAATTCTAATATAGTGCATACTAGAATGCTGGTTCTGTCACAAATCTTCTGTAGTGATTAAGTATGATTAGTCGAGTGGAAAGTAAGACTTGTGCAAGGTAATGTGAACACTTGGAAGTATGTCTGCGGTAAGTATAGTTGATAAAATTAGGAATAGTAAGGGAAGGCATGGGATGCAGAGATGTTTGATTATGTGGAAAGAACAAATGACAGTAAATGATGTATTTAGTGTGTGTAAAGTTAAACTGTAGTGTAAAGTAAAAGTGAGATCGGTAGAATTAGAAGTGGTTGACTTAGGTGTCTTAATCATTGGCCTATTGCAGACCACTGCTGGACATAGGCTCCCCTGAGAAGTTATGCCCAAAATCCCCATGCTGGATATGTGGGTTAGGGAAATCTAGAGCACAGCTTTGTGCACCTCCCATGCTGCTGTTCATGGGCGGTCAGGTCATGTAGTTCTGCCTAGGCAGAGCGCGACATAGCACAATCTGCAGGTGTTCAGTTCAATTGCCTCTTATGACACTCTGTATCCCAGCACAGGGTAGGGGAATGTATTCTTACTCTGCTCCAACATGGACCTAGGTGTGCAAACTGAAATCAAATCAAAAAGTTCAATTTAATGGGTTTCATTACAATCTATGTGTCCACTAGAGGCAGTCACCTTCATCCTGATTGGTATAGCACTAATCAACCTCAAATACGAGAGGTACTACCTATTTCTACTTGCACTCATACAAATGTAAAATAATTAAAGTAGTATTAGGACCAGCCCTATGAACATTCTGTCATGCGAAAAAATGAAAAACTGAGTACATTGCCTAATGAGGCATAGCTCAGTTCAGCTAGGAATACATAATGATGTATTCCTAGCTGAACATGACTGTAGAATGATTTTACCCTGACGCAAAACTAATCTAAAATGTTAATAATTATTGTTTGCAGGAATTCCGCATGAAGGTCATGGAACTGATCAAAGATGTGGCATTTATGGTTGGCTCAAGCTCTGTTTTCAGGCAGATGTTTGCAGCTTTGCAGGCTGAATCATCATGGGAGCATACAGAAGCTGCACTTTTTGTAATGCAAGCAGTTGCCAAGAACATAGTTCCGTGAGTAACTTTTCTATTCCTTTTTTATTGAAAATATGCTAGTTGTAAATTCAAATATTTCACTGCTGGTTTTTGATAGGTAGGTGCTATAATTTATGGTCTTTATTAAAAAATGAAATACAAATGTGCTTGATTTATTTGCTGTTGTAATTCAGATTCCTAATTGTTCCCTGCACAAAGGCAGGCAAGCAGCAGGTGCGAAATTATTTTCATGTTTGGAAGTACTTATCAGTGTGAGCAAATTTTTTCCTTTAATGAATGGAAATAAGTCACCTGTCCGAAACTGTATTATAAACACTCACCATGGGTCAATTTTGAAAGTAGTCTCGACCAATGAGATTTGTCCCGAAATAGGAAACATAGTGTCAAAGAAGAGATATCAAGTATCAGGACGTAAACAATAATTTAACTTTATAATGTTTGTTACAATGTATTAATCAAAATAAAAATATTTGTTTCTATGAACATTAATTTTTTTTGTGGTCAAGTTACCATTTGAGTTTGACACCCCTGGTGTAGAATATAAGTTAGTAGGCCATGAATCCTGTTATTTAATGATATTATTGACTTGTTATCACAATGGAAAGTGTTGAATATTGCTTGTAATGACCTTGCTTTTCATCACAACTTGCAGTTATAATAGAAGCATATTCACTGTAATTGAAGATATTAACACATATCATAACACAATATGCACTTTTCAAAGAACTCTAGTCTTACTACACCGGTACAGCGAAACAATAAGCAGGCTGTATAGCAAAGAGTTTAATTATTGGTTCCTAGTGAAGAGTACGAGTACGTGCCGAAAGTAGTAGAGGCGATCCTGTCGATGCCAGAGAGCGCGCATCCCGCCGTGCGCAAGACTTGCATCCTGGTGCTGGGCGAGCTGGGCGACTGGGTGCAGCGTCACGCAGAGTGGCTGCCGCCCGCGCTCCAGGCGCTGCTGCGCGCGCTGTCGCACTCCGCGCTGGCGCCTGCCGCCGCCGCCGCTTTGCAAGTAATAAGAAAATTGCTGCTGCAAAGTAGCCCGATCAGTCATAGTGCATAATAACCATAGTTATTAAATAAGTAGTAAAGCATGTTATTTAAAGTATAATGCATAATGTTTGCCGGCTATCATCAGAATGCCGTTCGATGAGCAACGATGACGGTTCGGAGCGCATGTGTTGCAGAATATCTGCGCGTCGTGCCGCTCGGCCGCGTCGGCGCACGCGGCGGCGTTGCTGCAGGCGGCGCGCCTGGCCGACGAGCTGCGCCTGCCGCCCACCGCCGCCGCCACGCTGGTGCGCGCGCTGGCCGCCGCCGTGGGCCGACTGCCGCACGACCAGGTACCACTGCTACATTTCGATCTATGTACATTGAGACAACTATAAAATTATCAGAAAAATATGTGTGATGCTAATTTTTTTCCTAACGCTCCTTCTGAAGTATAATTTTTTTATTCACAGTTAGAAATAGCAATGAGAGAAGCAGCTGCAATTCAACTGGCCGGTCTGAATGAGCTTCTTAAAAATGATCGAGAGCTGAAGAAGGGTTCAAGCTCAGATCCAGCGGTCTGGCTCGACCGACTGGCGGCTCTGTTCCGGGACGTCGATGTGGTGTTAGAGGATAACGAGCGAGGGCACCCCTGCATGTCGGCCTTTAGGGACTCCTGGCCCGTCATTAATGACATCATGAACAAGTAAGATTTATACATCATATGTTTCATTTATATTTTTACTGTATTGTAATGGCGGGGCATATGAAATAAATAGCTCTGCATGAATTTTCCGAAGTATTCGCGGGACGAATTATAGTAATCGAGTAACTCGTTTCAGCCTTAGTGGATGTGTGGTCAGCATTTGTTAACTCGGAATTGCCGTCTTCTTCCTGGCACACCACGTGAACGGGTCGGGTGCTCTCTGTAGGTACCAGGGCGACAATCGCGTGATGGAGCGTGCGTGCCGCTGCGTGCGCTTCGCGGTGCGCGCCACGGGCCGCGCCGCCGCCGAGTTGCTGCCGGCGCTGGCGCGCGCCATGCCCGCGCTGTACGCGCAGCGGCCGCACCCCTGCCTGCTGTACCTGACGGCCGTGCTGGCCGACGCGCTGGTGGCGCCGGGTGACGCCGCCACGGCCGCGGCGCTGGCGCACCTGTTGCACGCGCTGCTGCCGCGCGCGCTGGCGCTGCTGGCCGAGCCCGACGGCTTCAAGGACAACCCGGACACCGTCGACGACCTCTTTAGATTGTGCATACGGTCAGTACAGTTTGTCAGTGATTGAATCTGCACATTTTATATGTATATCTTGCGTAGTACATTTTAATTACATACTATTATTGATAGAAAGTACCTACATATCTCACCATCGAAGAACGCTTACCTATTTATCTGTCGTAGCTGCTACATATACACGTAATTATATTGATGTGAAACTTTATACAGATAACTTAATTATTATACAAATTATGTTCTCGACTAGTGGCTAAGGCCGGGACGGTGTAGACGGAGGCGCAGTGACATATGTAGTGACGTGGTGTGTGGCGCAGCTACCTGCAGCGCATCCCGCTGGAGTTCCTGTCGTCGGGCGCGCTGGAGGCCGTGCTGCCGTGCGCGCTGCGCGCCGCCGCGCTCGACCACCGCGACGCCTCCGCCTCGCTCATGAAGTTCCTGCAAGACCTGCTGTGCCTCGCCAACACCACGCGCGCGGACAAGGAGCAGCTCTCCGGTCTCTGCCCTACATTATCCCACTACATGTTATTCCGCCTCAACTGCTCTAACACATAAGATGATCTGTGCAAACTCCAGTATCTACTCTCAGATTTTTCAAGCGACGGAATTAACGTTTTGATGCTGTCATGCTTATGGTATGTTATGTATATGTGTTTGTGAGATTTTTATTCTGCTCTATTTTTATATTACTGATTAGTGATAAAAATTATTGCATAAAATGCCACTTTTAAAATAGTCACAATGTAGAATAAATAATAATGTTGGTCGCATTGGTTGCAAGTGCGACTGTCGATCGGGAAGTCATGGGTTCAATTCCCAGGTCGGGCATTACTAAATTTTTCTAATTTGGATTTTCTAGTAGTGGCTCGGAGTCTGGATATGTGCCTGGTGTATGGCAATAGACTTACCACCTATTCCATAATAGGACGTAAACGTAACTGGTGAAATATGGCAGTGATCTACACTCCTCTGCCTACCTCTTCGGGGATTACAGGCGTGAATGTGCGTTAGATTAGACTAAATAAGATAGAATATATGGCGCGACGTTAAAGATTTCCTTTAGTTACGCCCGAAAATTATACCACAGATCTTTTTAATTGTATTTTTTTTTAATATAATGTAATGTAGAAATTTCGCCCCTCTGTCAATAATATATTTATGTACCTATTTGTCGACAGCGCTAGTGAATGCAAGCCTGATGACGTACGGCGAGGAGATGACGTTTGCACTGCTGGAGGCCTCCGTGCTACATTTGCACCCATACATGCTCGCCGAGGTCAGTGTGATACTCCGTGCATACAACCTATTTAAATTTTTTCATAGAATTAATCGTATAGTAATTGTTTGATAGCTGGTCTAACATATTTAGATGTTTTAGTTGGTATTTATATAAATGAATCTATTATATCTATGTTGGTACAAGCAACGTCAAGCGCAAGTTTTTGATGAATACTAGCGGTAAAAAAATAATGTACGCGACGTTGAAAGTCACGCCGAAACTAATGAAACGTAACGTAACATGTCGCCTGTAATTTCCGAAGAGGTAGTCAGAGGGGTGTAGTACACTTCCACGACTCTTCCGTTACGTTTATGTCCCCCTATGGAATAGATGGTGAACCTATCGCTATACCCTGGGCACGTATATATCCAGATTCCAAGCCACTACTATAAAATCTAACTGACAAAATCCAGTAGCACCCAATCCGGGATTTGAACCCAGGATCTCAAAATCGGGAGTCGCGCTCGCAGCCGACACGACCTACGGGCAATCAGACTAATAAATTATTACTGAGCCGCAAGAAACTGAAGGTTTTATGCTTTTTCACAGATTTTTCTGAATCCTGTATATTGTTATATAATAAAATGTACATTCTGTGTTGAAGAGGAGCAAAGATGTTTTTATACCAATATAATGAAATTACCTGGAAAGTTAATGGGACTAAATTTGTTATAAATTGCACGAACATGAACGTAAAATGACTGACTTTTTTTGGCACGACAATGAGTGGGATGTACGCAAGCAGTAAACTGCGGCTGCGGTGGCAGGTGGCGGAGGCCATGGTGGAGCTGGTGCAGTGGCAACGCGCGCGCGGCCTCGACTGGCTGCGCGGCGCGCTGGCCCGCCTGCCGCGCGCGCCCGCCGCCGCCACCGACCACCAGTGCTGGCAGTTCCACCAGTACGCCACCAGGTGCGCGCCGCTCCGTCCCGCCGCCTCGCTGCCTCGCTGTCTCGTCTCGCTCGCGCTCGCTATTTAATATATTCCTTTCTCTTTCATTCAGAACGAATAAGTGCAAGGAGATGACGAGGCTGCTCCGCGACTTCGCGCGACTCTACCGGTAGTAGCGCCGCGCGCTCCTTCGCGTGGAGCGTTTCACGATAAAATGACAGCGCTCAGAATGAACAAACGTCGGACTCGCCTTCACTACAGAAAATACTTGTTCTATATGCTATATCGTATAATGTAAAAATGATGCCAAATTTGTTGACAAACACGTGTAGATTCCATCATGTTACGACGGAACGCGCACCGCTAAGTAGACAATATGTTTCAATTGTAGAATTCGATACATGTATAAACTACAAAACGTTAGTAGTTGCATTATGAGATCTGAATTGTTTTCGTAGCTCACAACACTTACATTTTTTCACTATTTAGAAATACGAATTTACAGTAAAGTCCTAGTATCAAAAGGTAACCTACTTTTAATTAACAGACAAGTGTTAAACCAACAATATGCATATTTTTAGCCCAAACGATAAATATGAACTTTGCAAAAGGTCTGGGAATTTCAATATCATTTAACATAGTAACAAGTCAGAGACAATCTTACACAGCTCGTTTGTTTTTTTATAGAGAATATAGTTATAATATGGTAGATGAATTTAATAAAAACAAGATATTTTTATGCCAGTCATAGATTAACCTTTATTAAAATTGAAATTAAAATGTCTATCATGAGATTCAGTCTGCTTTTCAGCCATTAGGAAGTGCAGTTTATAGTGTATAAAGTCTAATTGTTGACGCTAAATAGTTGGTGACTTCATGTAGGTAACTCATCTACTCGTTAAGTTTATGTATGACTCAGTGAAAATCTTCCATTATTATGAAGAAGTCGTCCAGACTAGTTCTGGCAACTTTCCACGACGAATTCCTGGTGCACTGTAGATGAATATCGTATGTACATTGTTCGTGCAACGTGAGAACTTACACTAAGTAGGTATAGACATTTGTCTCTCGCGTCCCAGAATTCTTCGCAGAAATCGACCAGTAGGTAAGTATCTATGATACTTTTTATTGACGGAATATATTTTGTTACAATATACTTTCATTATTTGTAAATGTGATAAAGACCGCATTCATTTGTAAATATTTATTAAAATGTTTACTTTTATGATTTTCCTATTGTTTTGAAATCCTCCTTCCTAGATTTTCAGTTAGATCTCGCGCCTTAGATCACAACAATAATAGTCTCCAATTAGGCTGGCCTGTAGTCACCAGCCCAAGAAGGTTAAGTATGTATCCACTTTTATTCCGTTATATAAACCCTTATGGTCTTGATCCTTCTCATTATCAGAAAGAAGGGGGGGCAATAAAAAAAGTTCGGAATGAAAAGACAAATATTTCAAAATCTATATATATTTATAACAGTAATAAAATTCTGAAAACATTAGTTTTTATGACTTTTTCTTGTTTTTGGGGCTGGATAAGGTGATGAACGCGACGCGACGAGGGCGCGGGCCCGACGCCGCCGCGCGCGCCGCGCCCTCGACCTGCACGCTCGGCGCTGAACACCCTTCCTTCGAAGATTTATCACAATTTGATTCCTTAAATGACTTGGGATCGATTTCTTTAGGAGATTGGCTCTTATTTTCAGTTTCCTCATAAACCAGTTTGATGTCCTCACTGTCTTCTATAACCATGATTTCGTCCTTCCCATCCACTTCCATTGCATCGACGGTGGGGGGCTTGACGATTTCCCCACAGGAGTTATCCGACCACGAGGGCATGGCAGTTTCGACTAAGACGTCAATTTTTACAGGTGTTTTGGGTTGAGCCATCCCTGTTTTTAGCCTCTTCGGTGATATTTCCATTTTTTCTGATGGTGCCTTAAATTTCATGAAGGGACCCGCCGTTTTTGTTGTATTGAGAATAATTCTCGGCTCTTCTGTAGTTTCTGTAGCATTATTTAGTTGTGCTTCTGTCTGATTTTCTGTTGAATCTGCAATGGAAAAAATAATTTTAACAATGGAGAAAATAACTGTCTGATTGGTTGTGTGGATTACAAGTACGACTGCCGATCGGTAAATCTTGGGTTCAAATCCCAGATCAGGCACTACTGGATTTTTCTAATTTAGATTTTCTAGTTGTGGCTCGGAATCTGGAAATGTGTCCAGAGTACAGCTATAGTCCCACCACCTGTTCCATTGTGGGACGTAAATGTAACTGCTGAAACATGGGAGTGTACACTTCTCTGCCTACCATTACAGGGATTACAGACGAGATGTTATGTTAAAGTATACCAATGAAATAACAATACATTTATTTTTAATAATATATATAACACGTTTTTTATTATATGTTACTACACAGTAGTAGACTTGAAATCTAAGTGAGTCCAATTGCAGATTCTAACCTAAAGAAAGAACTGTAAGCAGAAACAATCTACTTCAGGTTGATGCATCCTGAGCCACTGCACTCAAAAGTCAAACCATTTCATCTAAATACAAAAGTAATATCAACATCAGTGCTTCACACAATTGCCATGTTTGATGACGATACAATAGAATCTAAAGAACATTGTTCTCAAAATACAATTTTAATGGATTAGAATACGAAGTTCTTTTTAAAGATCCATTTAATGGGACAGACAAGACAATAGAACATTTAGAGCTATATAAATGAAAAATCGTTGAGTTTTTATCACCTGTTGATGCCTGTTCCACCTTTGCTTGTTCAGGTAACACCTCTCCTAATTCCCCTTCATTGAATGTAATAACTGAGCAAAATCCATCTGTACTGGATGCCAGTAGTATGCGTCCATCAGGTGACCATGACAGATCTGTGAGTCTGGAGAGTTATGAGGGCAAAATTATAATAAAGTTCCTTTTTCTTTTATTTAGATCGAAAATAAAACTATAATCTTGAGACATCTACATACAAGGGCACAAGGAAGACTTCTACAATTTATCAAAACGATCTTACTGACTGCCCTATGATGATTCCACTCGGTGGTGTATAAATTAAGGTATGTTTTAGGAATATATGAATTAGTCGTAAGACCTGGTGTAATGTATGTTGGAGATGAGCGCGAGTGGGGTCTTCTGCTGCGTGTCGTAGAGCAGCACGGAGCGCTTCGTGGCGACAGCCAGCAGCGCGCGGCGCAGAAGCGGGAAGGCGGGCGAGTGCGCGCCTGGCCGCGGGGCTAGCGCGCGCCGCGCCCAGCGCACCACCAGCGCCGGCTCCGCGCACGGCACCACACACACCGGCCTGCACATTACACCTTATACATTTCTACCTCATTCATTATATGCAATGAATGAGGGAGGAATATACTGACTGACCAAACTTGACTGGCAGTAACAAAAACAAATCACTAAGGAAGGCATCAAATATAAGTACTTGTCTTTTAAGAAATTGCAGTAGTACAGTTCATAACTTCTATCCCTGATACTCACGCTTTAAGAGAATATCTCGTATATATGTAGACTGCATGTATGGGCTTCATTTCAAGCTTACTCTGCTCGGGTTCTATTTTGCCCGCTGGCACTGCAATTAAAGTTTCTAAGATAACACTAGAAAGTCTGCATTTGAATTGTAAGATGTTCCTAGCTTCAGTTTAATGAGAGGCCCAAATCTCAAAATAAACCAGAATTACTACTATTATAAAGAAAGGAATTTGACTAGTTGTGTTCCATTATAATAAGGGACTATTCACACTTATTCAGCTTATGTCCATAGAAAACAAAGATTTAGTATGGAGACACGTATGCATCCGTTCAGCTTTCCGCGTTTACTCTGCTTGCGCGGGAAACGAATATAAAATGATGACAAGTGTGTCTTGTCATGCGAGTGCTGTAGATAGAGTTCAGCGCTGTTTTGTCGTGTTCAGCGCTGTTCCGCCGCATTCAGCGCCGTACGCGGCGGAACAGCGCTGAACACGGATGGCCCCCGACTCCTTGTGGACAAGTTGCGACCTGCATAGTTCCCGGGTAGATTTGATTTATATTCAAGATGTTATTGCTCTAAAGAATTTATAACTAAATTGACTTGAAGAGAAAAGAACCTTATAAACAAAATATATTTGTACTGATTGAAATAGTGACAAATAAAATAATACATAGAATTGCATACCTAAATTACTGATAATTTTGTAGAAATAAGGGTAACCCAGTATTGAACTTGAAATGTTGCTGAGCTGGAGGTTAAATTAGAATCAACAGACAGATGCAAGCTGCATCTGAATATTTGATACATTTTTACTGTGAAAATGTATGTTAATTTTATTTACATTACCTGCTATTAGCAAGCCATCAGGACTAAATTGCAGCCTTCTATAGAATGTCTGAAGAGTGTCATCATGGTAGAGGCGGACTTTGATATCATGTAAGGGGTGCCCTTTTGGAAATGGCAGTACTGCCTTACTGCTTCTTGATACCACTTTCTTGGTAGCTATGTCAAATGTGCGGAAAACCCTGTATTGAAAGGTTAAATATGAATATCAAATTATTACAACGTGATCAGGATATATATTACACAAAAGAAATGCATTAATGAAAATGCTAGAATATAAGTACATAAACATTTAAATATTAAATAAGTGACTTTTGTCAATTACTCGATGGGTGAGTGCTAGTTTGTTGTAGAAACTAGGTCTTAGAATATGTACCATATCAAACATGGTATGGTGCCATCAAGTAGAATGAATGTGCCTTATTAGGAAATGTTAACTCAAACATTCTATGATGATTAATAATATTCAGTCATTAACAAAATTATTAAAATAACTGGTCTGGAAATCGACATAACTACCTATCAGAGCTAGTAGTTGCTATGAGCTGTCCTTGAGGATCCCATGCCACACCTTGTACAAAACCCTTGTGATCAGTCAAAATACAAGAATATCTCGCACGCCCAACATCCCACAGCAATAGCTTATTGTCCACTGAACCAGATGCAAGTTGTGAGGAGTCATTGCTCCAACATAGGTCTAACACATCTTCCACATGGCCTCTCAAAGTCTGAAAGCAGGATATTGTATTTAGTTAAGAGTGGGATTTAGTTAGTGTATTGTTTTCTGAAATAAAAAGGTCTCCAACTTCATAATACTAGTAGCAAATATTTTGGTTACAATTTGCCGCCAAGAAATATAAAGACAGGTAAATATCAGGGATTTAAGTTCTTTTTCAGTATTTTTAAGAAAAAAACAAATGTTTTTCATATAAACAAAGAAGATTATAACAGAAATGCAGCTGTTTTCATTGTAATATAAAAAGTCATAACAAATGGGTAACATATTATTTGATACAGTTTACAATACCTTATGTACTACCCATGACTCCTTATACACCTCCTCACCAAGCTCAGCAGCTGGGGCAGATTCTTCAGTCTTTTGTTTCCAAATGAAAATTATGGCTTCATCATCACCTGAAGCCAGATATTGACCACTGGGCGACCATCTCACTACATTCACAGCCTTCAAGTGTCTTGTGAGATCCGCTGCAACTTCTAGATTCACAGAACCTGTGTTTGTAAATGTAATATGCCATATCTGGAAAATAGAGCATTGAAAGTTAACAAAAAGATTTATTTACGCCAGAACAAAAAACGCTATAAAGTCATCGAATAATTATAAAATTTGCAAACCAAGACATGAGAATCTGTGCCTCCAGAAGCAAGTCTTAACAGGCCATTAGACTCTGATTGTGGTTGGAAATCTACACTCAATACTGGGTCTCTGTTATGCCAGGATATTTCTGGTATTGAGAACTTCATAATTCTCAGTTGAAACAATTTTTTATTTCATCGATGATTACAAGCAATGTTTATTTTATAAGTATTAGCGAAGCGAATCACTAAGTTCTCCGCTTAATTTTTAACTGTATCTTTAACTGTCACATTTGGCGCGAATCCGGCAACCTTTTTAAATTTAGACATTAATCTGCGATGAAGTTTCAAGAAATGTACAGTATAATTAAAAGTCATTAATTTATTTATGAATTAAGCTTGATGCCTTAATTATTACTTAGAAATAATATTTATAAACTAATATCACCAAAAATACCTTAACACACATTTAATACATTCGATTATAGAGTTATACTATTTTTTCTGGTAGGTAACAATACAGTCTGTAACGTCAATGTAATATTTCGTTCGGTTATCCATGTTTTTTCTCTTTCTTTCTAAGTGACGTTTAGTCTACATACAGGAACGCCAAAATGGTGTGTTTTTTTATTAATTAAATCTATTAAAATCCTAGTTTGTATTGGAGATAACACAGTGAATTTAATAAAAACTTGTTTACGGTGTATTCGTTTCTTTATTAGTGTCGTTATTTTATCGCCGATTGTTGTAAATTTCAGGTGAACGTACCAAAACAGCGCAGGACTTACTGCAAAAAATGTAAGTGCCACAAGGTTCACAAGGTGTCACAGTACAAAAAGTCAAAGGAAAGGCATGCTGCGCAGGGTAGGAGACGTTACGACCGTAAACAGCAAGGATATGGTGGTCAGTCCAAACCCATCTTCAAGAAAAAGGTACTTTCATCGGCTAAAAACATAACCTCTATGCGGTGCCAATTTATTTAACATTTATAGTAAATCCATTTGAAAGACAAATATTTCTATCTTCCTAGCGTATTAAAAATTAAATTATAATTTAAAGTAAACTATATTGTTGGTTTTGTTTGTTATGTAAACATCATTTTAGTTTGTCTATACATTTGGTATTGTATAAACGTAAAGCCCATAAACATATGATGCTAATATAAAAAACAATCATTATTTCCATATGAGAGTTGGAGATGCAAAAGTATCGATTTGAAATTCAGCTGAAATACTTTCCTAGCAAATCACAGATTTTATGTAGGAGATTTATATTTACTATGTGGAGACTTTTATAATTATGTACATACATACATATGTTCACGCCAGGTTCCTTACGGCGTAGGTAGAGAGCACAGAGTGCCAAATATCTCTGTGCTTATCGACCTGCCTCACCTCCACATTCATCACTCTCATATTATAATTATGTATATAAACACATTCCTTTTGTTCTAGGCGAAAACTACAAAGAAAATTGTGCTTCGTCTGGAATGTGCCGATTGCAAAGTGAGGTCCCAGGTGGCACTCAAGCGCTGCAAGCATTTCGAGCTGGGTGGTGACAAGAAGAGAAAGGGACAGATGATCCAGTTCT
The DNA here is from genome assembly GCA_018244755.1 of Jemadia pseudognetus. Lineage (NCBI taxonomy): Eukaryota > Metazoa > Arthropoda > Insecta > Lepidoptera > Hesperiidae > Jemadia > Jemadia pseudognetus. Next base: position 17,677 of record DWTO01000975.1, read on the forward strand.
AAGCTGGCTAATAAATAAGATTAACGTCTATTCTGTGGCTTTCATTTAAACACACACTAGATAATAATTTTACAAGCATACATGACAAAGATAGATATTGAATTCAAATAACATAACCATGTTGAAGTTAACATCAAGTATTCTGGATGGACTCAGGTGCAGAGGGAGGCAAAAGGCTCTGAATCTGGTGTGCATGTATGAAAGATATTGGGCACATTGTACCCTTTAAATTCAAATTCAAATATCATTTATTCAAAATTGGCTCATAACAAACACTTTTTGCACATCAAATGAAACTACCACCGCTTCGGAAA
>DWTO01000976.1:0-17986 GCA_018244755.1 Jemadia pseudognetus
GAATGCAGAACCACTCCCACGTTTCACCAGTTACTTTTACGTCCCATTATGGAATAGGTGGTGAGCCTATCGCCATGAAAATATCGGCAAAAATCATTGCTGAATTATAACATAACCGAACCTACATATCATACCACGTTAAAATAAAATCACATAGCACATAAACTATGAGATGTTGATCTGAATCAGTTTCTGATATAGACGAGTTTAACCATTCGCGGCAAGCACTTTAAAGAACCGTTCCGTGGCTGCATAAATCCAACTTGCTGAAATTTTATGTCCGTGATCGCGGACCCGCTTAACGATCACCCTGCAATGTTATAAAGAGTGCTCTCGTTTGCTAAATAGACGAATGCGTGAATTTGACAGATCTATTTAGTTCTTCATGTACAATTACAGACTGAAATGTCTGGACATACATATATTATGTAGTATGTACAACACAAGAGTATATAATTATATCAAATCTGCTTATTACATTAGGTACGTATATAGTTTTATTGATGATTAAACCTATGACAATTTAATATATAAATATTTTTCAATTTAAAGTTTATTAAAATTTGTGAATATATTTTATTTCGGACTTTACAAACACCGCTGTGACGTCATCGCGTATATCTCTCGTTATCGGTTTTGTTGGGTGCAAGCGCAACTGCCGTTCGAGAGGTTCTGGGTTCAAATACCATGTAGGCACCATTGAATTTTCTAACTTAGATTTCCTGATAGTGGCTCGTAGTCAAGATATGTGCACGGTGTATTGGAATAAACTCACCACCTATTCCATAGTGAGACGTATACGTAACTGGTTAAACGGGGCCAGTGAACAACACTCCTCTGCCTACCTCTTCGAAGATTACAGGCATGATGTTACGTTTGTCCTTTTTTGTTTATTGTTTAACAGAAGATAGGTATTTAGAGGCAAAGCTACAAAGTTTTAAAATACATGTATATATACGTAATGCAAGGAACCGAAATATATTTTTTCCAAAATATTCGTCCGTGGAGCGAATCGGGAATAGAATAGTATCCTGCGATTTGAATAATAGACGTGGGATAATTATACAAGGGACATTTGGGGTGGACGACACAGGGCTCGTCACGTAAGGGCCTGTTCCATTTTATATAAATGAGCAAGTCCTACGTGACTAGCCCCGCATTAAACTCGTCGAAATTCTTAAGAAATCCCTTCCTACCTTCCTGCGCACAGTTCTTTTTGACAAGCCTAAGCGGCGTTAAGGTTAAACTTTTCATGAACTTCATATATTACATACATACTTACACAATTTGACAATTATACATACATGCCTTTCACGCTTCTTCAATATCATTGTTGATGTGACTATTTTTTAACATTTTGAAGTGAACAATAGCATGAGGTTGAAAAATAATTGTACACGAATATTGTACGAATAAAAAACAGAGGCGGGTCTGGAACATTTTGTTATTCATGAAAATAACACAAACATGTAAATAAATTTAAAATTTCCGCTTGTAATTTCGAAATAAAAGCTTGTAAATATTCATATGGTTATTTGTGCGTTACGTAAACCTAAATATGCGTTTTAACATTACAGTCTAACCGTCTGTTAATTTTTCCGATTATACTACAAAATTGCTGTACCAATTTTAAAAGGATTTTCGTTGAAGAGTTTACGGAGAATAATTTGTCTCATAGGCGAAGGGAAAGCCGATAGAAAAGACTAACTCGTCTGGGTGTTTATATTTGTGCAATGCGTACCAAGTTATAGTACCTGTAATTAAATTAATTATATTATCGGCTTAGGTATAACTATCCACACTCGTGAACAGAAGAACTGAATAATTGTGCGAGGCATCTTTGAAATGGACACTCTGGGATCCTAAGGACCCCGGGCTGAGCACAAGTAAGGTGGATAGACTAGTGGGCTAAAAGTGAATGAAGTAGCCGAAAATAACGGAATAATTTGAAAGAGAATTACTTCAAAATTGTCGATTATGACTTACGATGATGATTTTGGCGCGGTGTCTACCGTAAATGGAGAAATATCTTTAGAATGAACCAGTAAATGATGTCTGTTCTGTGAATTGTGACATGAATACTCTACGATAAAAAATATGTTAAACTATTTCTTACCATTTACGTATCGTATCATGATAAAAAAGGACATTATTCGACAAAACCCTTTAGATAAACTAGCACACAGATAACGTAACGCAGAGTTACACCCCCAATGATTTATTGCTAGATAAAATGATACCGCGCCCTAACCCTAGGATTTGTGAAGACGTCCAACCTTAGCGTTATATGTAACGTAGGAACGAATGTAGGATGAGTCGAGTCCGCTTCATTAATATTCCGTATATAACCCGATCTGTCGTTTCAGTTTTAAATAAAAGGTTATACACATATTAGTTGTACAACAAAACTACAATCACGACTTTTTACAATTGAATCTGGTGTAGAGTTTTAAAGAGAACTAAGGCGAAAAACTGAAGTTAAAACTGAGCATTAGTATTCGTAAGGATGTCTACTGCAACCAAGAGGATTAGAAGCAGCTTAAAGAGATCAAACCACATATTTGTTGGAGTTTCTAACTTAGATTTAAAGGTTTTATTTTTAAATGCGACTGCACTTGAGTTCCAGCTGCATAATTTTTTTCATTTAGCAAATGCGTTGCAATGTCTTGTATTGTGTACTGCTTTGAAGAATGTGTGGTGGGCAAACACGTATTGGAAAGGATTTTAAACTTTATTATTGAGTCTCAAATTGTACTGTTTGGAAATGTACACTGTTTGAAAATGGCACTGTTACAGACTTTATGCAGACTTTATACAGACTTCATAGTTATCCTCAATAAAGTGGCGTGATTTGTTCATTGCCGGAATAACGTACGAATGTACCATTTTTGAGTGTTAATTATGAAATATCGATTTTAAGGGCTTTGTCTTTAGCTCGTTTTAATTGTATCACACTAGAAGTAATTTCTTAATCAGAAGCTATATTGCAATAACGTAACATGACGCCTGTTATTTCCGAAGAAGTAGGCAGAAGAGTATCACACATTTCAGAAGTTACGTTTACGCACAAACATGGAATAGGGAATGAACCTATTGTCATACACCACGCACAAATCCAGACTCCGAGCTCCCACTAGACATTCCAAGTTAGAAAATTCCAACAGCAACAGACCTGGCAATCGAATCAAGGACCTTTCTATCAGCAGTCGTACTCAACAGCCACTTGATAAACTAGGCAGTAAAGTTCCCTAGGTTTTTTGTCAAAAATATAAATTCTTCTAAGAATCACGCACCGCCATACTTTTTATTACAAGTACATTAATTCCACGCACCTTGGAATACTGACGGACTTGCAGGAATTCATATATGTATTATGTTTACGAATATACTATTTAATAAACGCGATAATAAGACTTGATAAATAAAAATGTACGTTGAAATAATGCTGGATAAAATATTGATATATTTTTATCTGTATTTGTTACAGATTTCACAGGAGGCTGCGTGAGAACCACGCTGTAAATTAGGTAAATAATTATTATATAAGCATTATACTTTGTCCACATCTAAATTACATAGTTATAAACACATAAAAAATATTAGGTAACCTAAGAAATTGTTATAATGCAAATTGTTAATTTCAATATATTATGTGTACAGGCCACTCGGCCAGCTAATTATCATTATCATTTAGCGTGTAAAAAGATGCAATACGTAGCCAACATTGGTTTCTCCGTGTCGAGGCGGAATAAGTATGTCTTCGATGATCCCGTGCCAGGTTATAGTGTCGTAAGAGGCGACTGAATCCATCGGTAGCAGATCGCGGTATGGCGCGGTCTGCCTAGGCACAGCTACAGATCCTGACCACATATGGGCAGCAGCGTAGGCGGTGCAAGAAGCAGTGCACTGCGATCCCCAACTCGCATGCCCAGCGTAGGGATTATGGGCATAACGCCTCAGGGGAGGTCTATGTCCAGCTAATGATGATGATTGCTTTCTAATTGTATGTGAACACGCACCTAAGGATTATTTAGGAATTCTTGATGGAAATAACACAATGTCTAACATAATTATCTGCTCTGTTCGTTAAACATGGAAAATGAAAATAGAGTTTTCGCCCCAAGACACACATTCACTGAATGGTTAAGCAACGTTAGTCGGTTAACTGTACTCATCATACTGGGTTATATAATTATAAAGTTAGTACTTTATTCCGTACGCAATTGGGTTTTAATAAATTAGTGATTGTGTGGAGAGAAAAATATTGGGCGCTGGGTAATTAGATCCTGGTCCAATTTCCATTGGATACAAGACGACGCTACTGTTGCCGCGGACTTATTTATTAATCCCTTATCGAACCTTGAAACTAGCGGTGCAAAAGGTTCACTTCATGCTAAGCAGTTATTTTTATTCTTCAACCACGGGTGCTTGAAGTATGCCAAGAATTATATATGTACGTATGTAACGTGTTTAAGAGAAATATGTAATTGTAACCTGTGCCCCAAGGAACCACTCATTTAATACATATGTTAGCTATATTGAAATGATAAAATCTTGTGTAATATAAGCAAATTAGTAAGTAATACTAATAAATTTATGCTTTAGTAAGCGAGAAATGTCCATAGAGTTTAATTAAGCTTAAGCCCCATTCCTTACTTAGATGAAGGTTCACTTTTCTTTGACCGAGGGAAATATTATTACTGCCATTGATTAATAGGTTATATATGGTTATATAAGGTTAGCAGCGGCATCGACAATCCATATAAATGTTTTCCATATAATTTTTAAAATTATGCAGTTTGTGTTAATGTATGAATAAAATATATTAGCCAGTATAACCAAAAATAATACATAGTTTTCAGCACTTTTCACTTAGGTACAAATGTTTCATATGAAGCGTGTACAAAGAACATAAATTAAATTTTACTACAATCCAACGAACACCATGCAAATTCCATTACACTTAAAATTCATAATTTAATCATGATTAGTGTTATATTAACATGCCAAGTTTGCTACTGGGTACGCAGAGAGCATTAAACGCCAAATAAATAAAATAAATAAATAAAACAAAATAACTCTCTAATAAAATAAATTCGTCAGTTACAGCACTTACTGACTGAGTAGTCGACAATATATGAATATACCTTTATCGATTTGTAAAGCACAAGTTCAATTAATTGGAGCTTCGGGCTAACCGTTCTCAGAGGATTGCTCTGCTCAATCTATGCACCAGTTCTGAATAATACATAACTTACTCGTAAGCAACATCAACTGCACATAATCCGTATATATTATTAAAATATCGACAAACACATTGCGTTTGAAGAATAGAGAAACTTGTATGAAGAGAGTGATTAATGTAGAAGTATGTCAGGCTCTTAAGAACCTCAAGAATAGAACAATTTGGCATAAGGTGTTTTCTGCCTCTCCCGTAAGGGACCTGGTATTATAATATACGTAAACGTAACATCACGCCTGTAATCCCCGAAGAAATAGGCAGAGGAATGTAGCAAACGTACTATTTTTTTTTTACTAAGTAGATCGAAATAACAACCCAGCACTGACCAAGAGTATTTATTAATAATCTTTCAGCCATCTGATATGTATATTAAAAACAAAACAAATCAATTACATATAAGTATGACTATCTCAATATGATTATTGACGGAATCAAGCTAACCACAGCTATAAAACAACATCCGTCACGACAACAAAAAGCAATCGCGAAAAAAGGCGTTAGAACTAGCAACATAATCGAAGTATATAAGCGAATGCTGTTTACCTGTCTAGTCTCTAGTAAATAAGGTGCCTAATAAGGTGGACCCTTCTCAAACCATCGACAGGGGCGACGGAGCCCTAATCTGATATAGAATATCAACACCCAATATTTTACAACAACTGACGTACGATCTAACTTGGTTCGTACGCGACTTCTATCATATAGACTTTACTCATGCGGTAACTAGTAGAAGCGTGCCAGATACGTAATTAGGGGCATCGATTTTATAAATATTCTAACCTACGAGCCTACGAACGATATACCTCGTATATCTGGTATTGGTGATACCCAGACACAATAATAAGGTTGACATCGCGTTAGTTCATTTGCCTGTTTGTCTGTCACGCAATAAAAATATAGTCACGCAATAAAAAATACAGTCGGCATTATTTTGTAATCTTGATCTCAGATGACAAATAAAACTATAGTACATTAACTATTGTTTTATTATATATTATAACAAACTGATTTCTGTACGTTGATTTACTTGCTTAGTTATTATATAATGCGAATAAAAACTATTACATCGAATTGGACTTGAATCAGTTATTCGATTAGAAATATGCTTGCGCTACTTTAAATAAATAAGCGCTTTAGACTTGAATGTCTATAAATAAAATAAACATTATCAACTAAAGTAAATTGCCTACAATCAAGTTATTACTTATTTGTAAGGATTTTTGTAAGGATGAAATCTGATATAAAAAGGGATATTATAGAATTTCGCCATCATCTTAGCTGTTCTTTTGAAACAGCCTAAACCTGCATTTTAAATTCTTATCGAAATGATAATTCTTTCTTTTATCCTTCAATACGCTTCACGTTGTGGTCTACAAACACGAAGCCCTAAGGGGAAGGTATAAATAACAATCAATCCATCAAAATATCAATTTTCTCAACCCTCGCTTATAAGGTGTGGAGATGAGGTTCCTTGTGTAAAAAAAACCTAATACATTTCGTTTTATTCATGACGCGTTGCCAACACTTGCCGTGTTCGCGGGAATCGAACGTGGTACGTGCTCAGAAAACGAATGCTTTATCACTTTTTTAAATTCCTTATTAAGTTCATATTTGTACTTAGTTGCAATTACGGCTAAGCGTCTGAAAGCTGAGCGCTAAAAATTTATAACATTTATTATAAGTATACTAAAAAGCTTTTGTTTTAATTGGGTAGTTATTCATATAACATTTGGATTGTTATTTATCCTGTAACTTCCTAGGCAAATCGCTAGTTCTGCCATCTCCCGAGTAAATGTGGATGTGCCCGATGCATGGCGATAGGCTCACCACCTATTCCATAATGGGACGTAAACGTAACCGGTGACAAGTGGGAGTGTTCTGCATTTCTCTGCCTACCTCTTCGGGGATTACAGGCGTTAAGTTACGTTTTTTTAAATACTTCTTAAATCGCGTGTTACAAAAAGTTGATATTTTTAAATTAAAAAATAATAATTTTAACGCCTATTATTCCTACCCTGCTCTCTCGTGCTTGTTATATTGAGTTTTTCTCTTATGTAATGTGCAATGAAGTGTATAGCATATATTTCCTGCTCAATATTTACAGTAACTTCCAAATTAAAACTTCACCTAACTAGACATAGATAATAATACAATTCGAAAAATGTTGCCTTGTTAATTACAGAATTAATGATATAAGTCACTTTTATATTTGACTTACAGTATTATGAGCAAATAAAAACACGAAGAATTTGATGTATAAGTTTGTTATAGGTACAATTGTCCCTAATAAATAATTGTAGATGATTATCGAAATGAATAACCTCAATACATTCGAAACATAATGGAACTGAATTGAGATACAACATTACGCTGAACGCGATGGGAGGCTGATTGCAATAAACAACCCCGAGATTGCCCCTTCACAGACTTTATTCCTCAATAATCATTATTACCTGTAAACAAATTGAGTTGCGCCTCTCGGACATACATACATCTCGGAAAATAGTGATCGGAGGATTATTTTGTAAATATACTAAGGAACTGTGAACCCAAGTTCAAATTTGAGAGCATACCCTATTAACGTAAAAATGTAGTATCCTTACAGAACTGGCTTTTCTACTGACAATAACACATCGTCAAATAATAGTTATCTCGTTAAATAATTGGTGATTTTCCAGTCAGCTGACACTGGAGGGCATGTCCAATTATATGTCCTGGTTTTGATCCCGGTATTTCTAACTTGAAATTCCCAGTACTAGCTCGGAGTATATATTTATGTCTGATGTAACGTGAAATAGAACGCACAAAATATCTGGTCAATTTTTGGAGTGTATTACACTCCTCTGTCTACCCCTTAGTGCAAATAAAAGTGTGACATTGCAAATCAAATTATTAGGAGAATATCCAGTACGGTATTTTTAGCACAGTATTTAAATATACGAGTATATTGTTTACCTTACGAAACCACATAATAACTCTAATTTTACATTTTGTAGCTGGACGAAAACTTTACAGTGATTTATTAATATAAGCAAAAACAGAGGTACACTCAGCAAGAAATGGCAAACAGCGAACACATATTTGAGGAGATAGTATTTTATCCAAACACGCTGGTTTGTGCCAAAACCCAAATCGTCTGTACTTGAACGCAAAATAACGAGATGTAACAATCCTAAACAAACACTTGAACACACAAAATAGGTATTACACTTATTACAAGGTATGGCCGCTGTGGGAGGCGTTACCTCAATCCAATTTCGGAGGCAAACCGGGTCCAAGTGGTAGCTGTTTTGGCAAAAATGTAATTGAGTACAACACTAAATTGAATAACATACAAGAAACAATGCACATATGTACATATACTAATGAGGCACTAATAACTAAGTTACATTAACATTTAAAAACGAACGATACATTAACATTGAGTAGTAATAATAGAATGTTATATAACATCGGTGGCATTATTGGTTTAGTTTAGTTATACCAAAAGTTATTAGTTAACAGTGATTAAGTGTTGGAGGAGACCATCCATCAGCTGAACCTTCCATACATCAAAGGGCCTAACGGCAGCGGAACACGCTGATGTTTCAGCCGATTTCGTCATATTGTAACAAGTTGAAATACTCTTTGTTACATACCGGTACAATTCAACATAAACGCAATGTTTTAATTAGAGCTACGAAAATTTAGAGGTCGAATTATAATTGGTGAGTCAACAGGAAATACGACGGATAAGTAGTTTCGTTATTACTTATGTTATTTCCGGTAGTATAAAACCGTTAATCTATTTAAATTAGTGCAAGAGATAATAGTTTGACCAACTGTAGAAACAATATATTGTATCCGCACTGCTACGCATTTGATAGTCGTTGCCTCATATAAATGCTATTAGGAGTTGTTTGTTTGTATGAATGTTTGTTTGTTTGTAGTTTGTTTGATTGTAAAATAAGGAAGCGAAGTGCAATTCCAATGCAAGTGATCAACAAATGACTAGAACTTTCAGTTCTTTTTCTATTCTCTTCGCGGCATTTTATCGTTTTTTAGAAATTTAGTACTAGAGCTATTAAAAAGTAAAAATAAAAATAACGAACCTACTGAAGATGGAATATTTTCTCCAGTTTTCGCATCTAAAAGCACCAAACTTGCATCTGCTAAAATAACAATACTGGTATTATTGCTTTTCATTTTATATGTGGTACGGTTAGCACACACTACAACGTTAGTCGTCATTCGTTCTGAAATATAATAATATGGAAAGAATTAATCCTACGTGATATATACATGTGTATGAAACTATATATATATACATATGTATAAGGATATACCTAAATACCTACTACATGACCATCTGGTTTTCCAATATTAATGAGACCGATTAGATAACATAATATTGCCGGACGAGTAAATTGCAACTTTTCTTCTAACATTCCTTTCGACCTTTTGGGCCGTTGGGACAAATTTAAACCACAAACACCACTAATAATAGCCTAACCAGAACAAACCGTCTGGTGCACAATTGCCCAACCTGGACACTTTTCCATGATAATTACGTTAATTCAAACGACCCTAAAAATAATTCCCAAAATCAGTATGTAAAATGTTCTTTACGCAAACAATTTATTTTACCGTTTTTTGTTTTTCGTCCCACAAATCACCAAATATAATCTCCACAGTAACCATTATACATTTAACGTAAAATTATACATATTTCTAATTTCTAATGACATCTACAAAAATATACTTCGGAATGCTAAACGAAAAATCGTGCTTGAACTTTCACTGGTCGCAATACGTGAATATATTTTTAACACGCATTTACGAGTAGATATATACATGTATACAAGTATGTATTCAATAAAGTATAATAATTTGGTAAACAGATGACGATATTCCTGTTATATTTATTTTAGTACCTAGACCGTTTACTACGTTGGCCCTCGTAAATAGAGCGTTGAAGCAGAGTCGTGAGTCTCAAATTATTACATGTCCAACATATGATACTTTGAAGAAGTCTCTCACCAGTAGCAAAGTGCTAAGGGAAACAAATGAACTGTTGCTATTATAACTATCTAGTACTGTATCCGTTCAAGCGATATGGAACCCTGCGTTACAATATTAAAGTTTCATTTGGAATAAAAACTGTTAGATAAGCAAACAGGTCTGGTCGCTTTCAATGCAGAGCATTCTATTGACGCAACGAGACATTTGACACGTCCTCGACAATAATATGTGTGTGTGTAAATCGAAGAAAACGAGATTAGTAAATGGCAAGGAAACCTGGTACATTGTAACAATTGTTAACTCGACGTGAGTGAAATTGCAGACTTCAGTGTCGCAAAATTTTTATACTCCAGTGGAGCTTTACACGCTAAGAATTAGTCATTACTTTCATATTAACAATGTGCTCAGAATATGATTACTGTTTTATAATTCTGGAAGCGCAATTAAAATTTAGCTATTGACAAATGTAGCAATATAAAAAAACATACGATATTCAGCTCACTTCGTTTATTAAATACACAGTCCCGCGGGGAATACTTCGTCTCACCCCCAATGCCGATAACTTGTTTACAGTGCGTAGGCGAAAACTAAATCGTAATTCTGATCGAAAAACGCAAAATTTCCGCCTAGAACCAAATTACAATAAATTGAAAGTGTTAGGTAAGTATATCAAACGAAATATAAAAATTTATTTTGTTCACGAAGTAAGTAACGTAACGAGAAAATGATGGGAATGACAATCTACATGAAATGCGCTGAACAGATTCATTTAAATTATTTAACATACGTATATTCATATTTGAAAGTAAAAAGTTCATTTCGTTCAACTACGATAAGAAGCTGTGGAACGGCGAATCTCGTATTCAGTTAAAAATGTCGCCGGGAGCAAGTTTTATTCGATATTTTTACGCAGATGATTGAGTTAGGCGCCTTGCGCAAGAGGCTGGGACGCAATCTCCGGTGGTGGTGCGGTAGGCACGGCCCACGGCATCCCCCTCAACCCTAGCCTCCCTCGGGCTCCTCTTCGCAGAATCATCTATCCAATTGCTGAACCCTTAACAGTGTTTACTCGGCGACGGAATGTGATAAAAGAACTAAAAGAGTTCTTCGATAAAATAGGATTTTAAGCACCGTTGCCTAGTACTAAACAAGAAAATACCTACTTAGTACATCGTATTGTAAATCGCATCGGACCTAATAAAAAAGAATGTTCCAATTTGTTTTTTAAATTATATTACAGTTCATAATAATAAAGTCAGATCGGGTACCTTCAAATAAAAACTAATTACAATATCCGAGAATTGGTCCACATCCAAATTATCCACATCTACATACTAAAAGATTCTAGCTAAAATTAACAGTAACTGAAATGCTGATGCATCAAGTTTACAATACAATCTAAGTAATATTGGAAGATTATATTACAATTTGCTATAAAAAATAATCTCTTGTAATGTACGAACACTTGTAAAATAGCCCGCGCTCGTACTATGTAGGTACAGAAAATTTCTTCAAACGTCATTCTTACTTCTACCATGACGATGGAGTTCCTGTTCCAACTAAAAACGTCTCAACTTATTAACTCATGTGACCGGCGCATATTCTGGTGTTGTGTTCCAAAGAGCAGAAAAAAAATGAAACACCGTAAGCATGTCGCTTCACACTCCTTTTTCTTGGCGGCAAGTTGTCAAAAACGAGCATCCATGAAACTGGACATCAATCAATGTAGATACTCTTATTTTTAGACAGTATCCGACGTAGATATGTTTTCAGCACACTATAATAGAGAAACGGACAAACGAAATAGACTATTAGTGAGCTGTGTCACCTGTCTTAACTTTTTACACATTTTTTTAATATTTCAATGTTTTTCTATTTCAAATTATATCAATAGCGATTCGTGATCACAACGACTAATAACTTTTCCATACTGTAAATAATATCCAGTTCAATTTTAATATTTATCGGTGCTCTCTGAACTATCTTTGTTAATAACTGTTTAATTATAAATAACTAAATATACGATAGGCATTGAAAATTTCACTAATGGCTGACTGGCTTTTCAAAAGTGCACAGAAATAATTGTTCAGACATTGATAAATGTCGTAACTTATACTTCGTGGCTGTTATGACAGTGATTTTAGATTCTTAATGACTGAAACAAAGACACATGACTTTCAACTCGTGATGAAGTAAATTATTTAAGATGCTATTTCTGATCTATTTATAAAAGCTCTCCGCTATCCGCGTCCCTGGATACGAAATTATATATAAATTAAAATAACGTTATTTAAAATATCAGTTTCACTTAGAATGTTTTTGTTTGTCATTTAATATTAATTGAAATACAAATTAACAATTGTTTGAAGCACATTCAATCAACTGATGTTATTATGTTGTACAAAAGAACCTCGTATACTCAGTAACAATAATAACGTCAAATATTAGGGCGCGTTAAACCAAACTAAACGGCACTATGATACTGGACTGCGTTAGCGTCCATTATTCCAATGAGACAGATATTCGAAAATAACGAGCCGTTGACAGACTAAACAACTCTTACCCGGGTTTCAAACCCGTAATGTTTATGTTAATGCTCTTAGATAATCGGCGCGAATAGGACTCGACAATATGTGTAGGCTCTAATTATGGTTAAGTAAAGATTTAAGTGCAAGACCAAAGTTGTAACACTAGCAACTTATTACGGTAAAGGTTGTTCTGTAGCAGACTTTTAATTGATATATGTAAATGTACACGTAGGTACATAAAGTTATTTTAACAGGAAATGAATTTTATTTAAGTACGTAGCGTAAAATGGAAGGCACGTTACGTATATTAAAAAAAACACATAGGCCGTAGAATCACATTACAGGATGTGATTACTACATCGTTGGTCGAGACGCGACTGTTGATCGCGATTTCCTGAGTACTAATCGCGAATTAACTACTATATCGACAAACCAACTAGCATTGTTTAAATATTACACCATTTGGAATAAAGTGCTGTTTTGAGATATTCTGGTATCTGTTAAATTTTAAGTATATAGACCCATTATGAAACAAAACATTGACAATAATAATGTTAATAAAATGTGTAATGTTACGGAGTCAAAAGTTATTTAAAAAAACTTTTTTATTAAGCCATTTTGTAATAACGAATATTCGAACTAATTATTACAAAAAGACTATTATTTAATGCATGTTTGTATCACACGAGCACTCATAATCTCAAGACTTGGGTGCTTATCCTTTCTGCAAGGACGGCAAACAATAATTCTGAGGGTTGGACGCTAGCCAAAATTTGCTTTAAACGACTGTTTATACACGCATATGTCAGCTCTCTTAGAGTTTTCTCCGCACTTGATGCTAGTGACAGAGCTATGCGGCTTACGGTTGCGACATGCGGCTGCGGCTCAGTTTTATACCTACGTGCAATTACGACCATCCACGTAAACAATCATTTTTTATAAACATATGACTTTAAACACAAATGACTTTACAGGAGAATCAATTTTGTATGATTTTAATATACACCTATGGAGTACTGCACACGATTACTACGAGTAGGTAAACTAAACTTTATCATCGACGTCATGACCACGCCGCGATACATTTATTACCGCATCTTGTTTGTTATATGAAAAATAAGTGGCGCAAACATTCAACAACATAGAGGCAGCCAGTTGCAAACGTCATTCCCGTAGAAAAGTATCGATAGGAAAAGTAGATCAGATAATGTCACTTTTACTATGTTACTACATAATAATATGTTTTATTTTATTTTACTATATTGCTACCATACTTTTTATTTTTTTTACTATATTTTATTTTATTTTACTTTACTATTTTACTGCTATACTTTTTATTTTATTTTACTGTGGATTTTTTACTATGGTACTAATTTTACCATGTTTTATAAACGTAACTGGCGAAACGTGGACAGTACTACAACTCTGCTGCCCATTCCTTCGGGTATTACAGGCGTGATGTTACCTTTAATTTTTTGATGACTACTGAACTAGGAATGTATAAATACTCGTATTCACTTTATCACAACTCTTTTTACGTCTCAATACTACGCACGTGTCTCTCCCGCGACTGTGAAAGAATCTCCTGCGCAGTGAACACATGGAGTATTTTAAAATATAGGTATAGAAAAAGCAACATGTGAGTCGCATAAGCTACAACACGCGAGCCGCACAGCACAAAACACTACCATCATTTCTATTATATAGTTTACAGTGGTAGACATTTTGTTTGCAATAGCGCTATTCAGACACTGAAAAGACGGCTTAAATAATCCAACAGTGTATAATCCCTAACGCAAGTTATTAAACTCCATGAAAACTTCATGCTTCATGGAAATTGTCTTTGTGTCGCCGAAATTGGTAAAACTTATCTTTACATATAGGTACTTATAATTAAGAAATTATATACCTACACGATTTTACCCAGTATAATGGAGTTTTCAATACTTTTCGATAACATAACAATTTTAATTTAATTATTTCCATATCATGACATATTAAATACATCATAATATTACATTAAACATTATAACTTAATTCACAATCGTGAATCCAGAGCAATAAGACGATTTTACGATTTTTGTAACGTTTCATTTGAAACTAAAATATAAAATATCGCGTTCCTGTTTTACAAACCTACGTTTACGACAAACAATAACGAATTTAATCCATTACGATAAAAGTTGCCGTAAAAAAACATTTGATTCATAATAAAAATGACTTTATTTTTGAATAAGCTACAAATATCCTGACCTATAACTCAACGAGCTCAAATGGCCGCCGAATATTTATAAATACGGTAGCGAAGTCCGTAATGCCGGCCGACAGACAGTTGCTAAATTTCAATGTGCTCCACTTTGAATTCCTAGCTTTGGCTTTTCGGCTACTAAATAAACTTCACCGCGACTCTTGTTTCCAAAGTTGCGTCCGTTCACTCGCAGCTATTTATGTTGATACACTGTGTGTAGCTCATTTACTCACAGAATTTATGACATCAATTAGTTGTACGCCTAAAACTTGTTAACACTTACATACGACGTCAGAAAACTCAAGTTCCCTCTCTGGTTGTATGTGAAACACTATTAATCTTTAGTTATAATGCTATAACTACAAAGATTAAACTTATGAACAATATAGGTAACCATAATTGTATAGCACGTCAGGCACTATAATTATAGATTATTAAAACGTAACGGAAGCCACTAAATTGAAACGTAACTTATGAATATTTGAATCAATCAACTTCATAATGTAAATTCTGGCACACGCTATAACTCAAAACTGAAATAATATCATTAAAAATTATCTGTATAAACATATTCATCATTCCACTGTTTAATGCGAGCCTCTTTTCAGACTGACGACGCTTAAGGACGTAGGAGACACTCTGATCCGCATTCACAGACTTCGCAAATTTTACAAAACAACGTGGAGAATTCTAAAAACCCGAAGGTTTTCTCGTAGTGCATTCTCTCACCCTTACAACGAGTGATATTTAACCTTCTAATTGAAAAGGTGAACGCTAGGAATCCAGTCCCAACATACTCTCGTTGCGAGGTTAAAATCTAGACCACAAAGCTGTCACTGTTGACACTAGAAAGTGTCTGTTAAATATCGTCTAGTTTAACTTTTAGACAAAACTTTTTTACTTAGGACTTATTTATACTTAAGACAATGATTACTAAAAATGTATTTCGATTAATTGCTGAACTCCTTTATCCGAACTTTCAAAGCAGCAACTCATTTTAAACCAACCGTAAGTAAATATAGAAAATTTATAGGAACTTTTCTATTAATACCGCACGCTATTGGAAATTTCTCGACGCTCTACAATGCACTGCAAAATAGGAATATGCCAGCAATCGGCGGAATCTTCAGACGCGTGAACTACAGTCATATTTATTCAGGCTTTAGTAATCTTCGAAAAAACCCTCAATCTGGTATAAACTGTGGAGCGTATTACTAGGTGCACTTCGATTTGTGCCCGAGCTCCATGCATTCAGCCAAATTTTTGAGTTATTTTTATATGAAGTGAAGACATTTTATAATGTCGTATCCTATTTTCCGTGAAAACTTTAGCCATCGTTCCATAATCTCATTCATTTCGCTTCGAGGGCTGTTACCGTACTACGTACATGCGTTTTAATGATTAAGATAATTGAAATCCATACAAATTATTTATAAAGTGATAATCCCGTATTTTTAGAGTTATAACAACGAGTACATTAATTGCACAACATATATTTAGGAAATGTCGTGTGCAAAAAATATCTCATTTTTTTCGAATACCTACACTTTCACCGTCCTAAAGCGTCGGATATGCGGCACGATAAGGGCGGCAGAAAACATTTAGAAGCACGAGTGCGTCCGTGAGAGTATGCTTGGTAGCGTAATTGCGTTTCTAGGCGTTGTGACATCGTTTCGCGTCTTTATAGGGCAATTACTGTCGTTATCTGGCATTGATAGCGCATTAATTTGTATATGCCCCCATATTCATTTGAATAAATATATGCCAGTTGAACTCACAGTCTCTATTTGATTCTAAGACTCGTCGCATTTTATTAAAATGAGCCCAGTAATATAAGGCAAGTATTTGCCAAAATTCAAAGATCCTTTAAAACGGAACGTAAACTAAGCGTACCCTACTCAATTCAGTGGTTCGCGTAGCGATTCAATTTATCGGGAATATTTTCCAGCGTGCATTTCAAGAGGCGTTCCTGCATGTGAATACGTTACGTTGAAAATCAAATTGTATTGGATTTAATTACTGCGAATTGGTTCCGGAACGCAGCGATATGCAAATTTAGAAAATATGTCCGAATTGGATTTCGTATTGACATTCAGTATACAAGATTCTTGTCACGCCTTCACACGGTGTTTGCATGTATGTACCTACACGTTAATATACGATATAAATTAATTCTGAAAGTGCCATGAAAATAATAAACTTACCCATATATAATGCTTAGAAACGATGCCAATGTTCATTATATTTTCTTTTTTAAAATTTCGTATAATATTTGATTAAAGAAAAAAAACCGCAAATAAAAATCGTAATTTATTTGACATAGAGCAACACGCACAATACGCATATTTCTTTCGTGAAACAAAAAAAAATAATGTAACCGGCGCCAATGATTTTTATTATTTTTTTGCTACTACTGGTTCATTACAAGTTTCTTTATACACGGCTATATACGTTAATTAATACTGCTCATATTTAGTGTTTCATATTAATCGTAACAGTCAAAATAAATTACACCATAACATTTGTCTAATACGCGACATATTTCAACAATGCCCCAATGGTTTATTCATAAAATAGGATGCTATTTCGGACGCAGACTCATATTTTAAAGCTGTCACGTTAATACCTAATAAATTTAATACGAAGCTTATAATAGTGACTTGTAATAGTAATGAGTGATATCTATAAATACGCCAGTTTGTCCTTTGATTGGCCAAAATAAAACTAATGAAATGGAAAGCATGAATGTTGTTTTGTGGTACTTGGGTATTGCGTAACAGCAGCCCGTGTTAAAAATGATCGTGTCATCTAACATAACCTGTTTCCATCATTACTCCTTAACAGTTCAGGCAACCCTAACCTGGAACGCTCTGCTAGTTCAAATTATTAAATATTGTGTACGCTGGTAACCAAGCTTTAGGTTAACAGTGATTAAATAAGTATGTTTTAAAGTAAATACTGACTGAC
>DWTO01000977.1:0-17982 GCA_018244755.1 Jemadia pseudognetus
ACATATGTCATCATTTAAAATTACTGTTATTTCTAGTAGTGGCTTGGAGTCTGGGTTTGTGCCCTGCTTAAGACAAGAGGTTCGCAACCTATTCCATATGGAAGTCCATATCGGACGTACCTAAGTGTAGCCGGTTAAACTACACTCCTCTGCCTATCTATTCGAGTATTAGAGGCGGAACTTCTTCATCTCTCAATATTGTTAATTGATATTTGGCTAACGTGCTAAACTAAGGGCTCGATTCTTTCTTCTAAAGGAGACTCGCGTCTAACACTCCATTGATAACAGGTTAACGTACGGAAAAAATATGTATCTACACAATGTTTTAGTTAAACGTTGCAATTTTTGTAAACAAGTGAAAAATTCTTTGAATTAGCGCATTCCGACTAATATACATTTCAAATATAACCAGGAAACTGATCCGTTGAATAGAACACAATAACATCCCAATTTCATAAATATGTTTGGGTACCATCGATAAAAGAAAATAAGAAAAATCTTAATAAAATTGGCCAAAAATTCTTTAAAACAAATCTGGATAAAAATGCACATCACAAAGTCAATGAGGCGAACTCGGAACAAATAAACAAACAGATAAACGTTTAATCCTATCGGGTCTCTACAAAGGAGAGTTTTAAAATCGCCAAACTGCTGCAAACTCATGCAAAACAAAGTTCTGCAGCAGAAGTCTTTAGAATGCCATCCTGTTTAGTTTTCGCATTTCTTAATACAACCTCATGTCGCGGCGCAAACGATAAGCGGAAATAAAGAATAAACGAATATTGTGCAACTTTGCATGTTTATTTAATACTATTTTCACTTATTCCATTTTTTTAATACAACGATAGGAAGACATCTTGAAGTTTATTCTTTATCCTGACTTTATCAATAGAAGCATCCCTTCTGGATTTGTTTACTTTGCTAGATTGTGGTGCTCCAATTGGTTCCATGTAGTATTACATCTAGGATCCTAACCGACTCCACAATGGAACCAGGACCGTAAATATTTTAACACTTCTCGATATCACTATATAAAGATGTCAAACAACACCGGCGGAGACACTAGTATAAATACAACAAAAATGCAAGTGTAGACTTGTTAATTGAGCTTTTTCCATTGTGTTGTTCCCATCTACTCCCGGAGAGAGTAACCCCTAACATCCGCGTAACTGTACTGAATCTATTGCATTAAAATCACGCATTAAGTAAACAGTCAGTTTCTCTAACTTGTACCAAACAGAACATCGAGCAGGGATGAAAGAAACTGCACCTTGCGAATGCGAAGTCAATTTGCGAATGAAGTTCCCTCGTTGGTTTGCTTCACTGACAAAATTGTAGTTAGTTTTATTTTACGCCGTTAAGCAAGTATTACTGTATATATAATATTATCCAAATAGACGTGTAAATATTAAATATGTTGTATTCATTATTTTATAAATCCGGTGTTTTCTTTTAGATTTTTCTAATATAATGAATGTAGTTTTAAGTAAAATTATATAATAAATATAAAAATACTCGATGTAAATGCAATAAATAATAAACCGACTGCCACGTTGGTCGTGTTGGTTGCATGCGCGACCGCAGATCGGGGGCATTGGGTTCGAATCCCTGTTCAACCACTACTGGATTTTATAATTTCGATTTTCTAGTAGTGGCTCGGAGTCTGGAAATGTGCCCAATGCATGGCAATAAGCTCTCCACCACCACAGTGGGACGTAAACATAACTGGTGAATCGTGGGAGTGTAATACATTCCTCTGCGGACCTCTTCGGGGTTTACAGGCGTGATGTTACGATGTTACGTTATTAAAATACAGGACGTAATTATTTTTTATATTGTACATTAAATGTACCGCAAATTTATGTACTGTACATTAAGGGTACTGCAAATTAATGTACTGTACATTAAATGCAGTGTACATTAAATTTTACAAAAACTGTACTTTTTAATTACAAATGAACCATAATGTATAATTATGGTTAAAAAACATATAGAGATATGTCAAAGTTTAATAAATGAATGGCAGTAGGTACAAGCAACCTGTACAGGTTGACTCACTCCGAGCTGGATGGCTTCAGATTACTTGCCCATTTAAAAAAACATATAAAATTGATAATATATGTGTCGAAACTAAATTAAAGGATAGAAAGTGACAAGTATAAGAATCCCAGCGAGATTTATAAGCGTGTATATGAAACAAGCGAACGTAACACTTGACAACAATCTAAAAGCCTAATGTCTAGTACAAACGACATGATATTCGTCGCAGTGTTTCGAAGAAAATCCATCCATCTTCGTTACTAGCGGGTAAAGCCTGCCTTCAGCTGTATGAGAAAGCAATTTGCCACCCAAGATACACATTTAGAGATCTAAAGTAAACCTTAAGTTCAAAAGGTTAGGAGATATTTGTTTACAGTGAAAATATTCTATGAATATGTAGTGTACCTTGGTGATAATAATGTTATGCTTATAGACAAGGACATTTTGCCTTTGATTTTTCTGCATAAAATGTTTGATACAAAAAGTACGTGCCATTTCTTAAATGGCACGTATCTGTATTTGTATCAAATAAAAACTAATATAATAAAACATTAGCAAGAAAATTAAGATAATTAAGTGTTAGTTTAGAATTCTTTGTGTCAAAGAAGACTTTAGTAATCTTCCTGAAATAATATCCTGGCTATATCTAGGTAGAACGTATTGATGAGAATATTGTTTGTATAACAACTGAACGATAATGAAATTATTAAAATATATCGTTTCGTATAATATAACTTTGAACTAAGGAAGAGACCTCAGAAGACTCGATATTAAAAGTTTGTTGATAGAATTACTTATGACTGTGTCGCCGAGATAAATATACCGAGTCCCCCTCCAAGTTTGTCTATTTCACAAAGTTTTGGCAAAATATTATAAAACATTTTGGAGTTTTCCTGCGACCCAAAAGTGACAGGTAAGGTATAAATCGATTTACAGATACCTACTTAAAAAGATTTTCGGATGCGTTATGTAATAATGTATTTTGTAATAAAAACAGTGAGTATTCATGGCTTTAGTTATTCATAATGAACCATATACTTTATTTCATCTGTATACTGTAACCATATTTATCTGTGTAATAAGTATTAAACTCCACAAAAAAATCTCTTTTGTATTTATCCGGTGACTTCTTTATATCTATACTTCAATTCTCTTTCATAAGTAGAACTGTAATCGTTATTTTGGTATAAGGAATAAGATTGTGGGACATGATATTTAAGTTATATGGATATTTTTTAATAAGAAACTCACACCTTATTTTCTTATAACAAGTTCAAAACGAGCAAACAATTGATGTAATGTCTCACGACCACATTGTGAAAGTTTTCTAAAGCGGATTTAATATCCCGCAGTTTTTTTCATGGAAACAATCCTCTTATGAAACAAACCTCTCTGTTTAATATATTTATAGATCGAAAAATATTTAAGAAACAGATGTCATTGTTCATTATTTTGTTTTCATATTGATCAATAATAGAACGTCCATGAAGCGTAAGTCCTCTCTGGAGAGGCGGGAACAGGATTTGCGCATCACGAGTAAATAAAATTCATATTTACTCCCTGTGCAGAATTATTTGTGCAGTGTCTCATATTACTAAAATAAAAATATTATACTAGTACCAAAATAATAAGTCAAGATTGCAAAAAAAATAGATAGAAATAATAACACTTCAGGAAAAGAATAAAAGAAAACTAACTATAGAGTTTTAAAATAAAATATAAAACCATTAATGTAGTTAATGAAACTACAAACTGTGGCTGGAAGGGAACAATGAACTGCGAAATTCAAACAGGAACAACAAAATTCAACAGTAAATTACACCACGATTCAGTTCACGAGTGCTAGAGCTATTTGTTCGGATGCAATCTCCTCTCCCGTATATGATTAAAACACTGCATAGGACACGATTCCTATGGGAAATTATCGAGGCGGACGCACTGCATAATTAGCAGTAGCAAAGGCACTCAGATGACGGGCTCATTCCATCGTTCGTCACGTGGCGCAGAGGCGACTTGAAAGAGTTTCATTAATTTATCTGATTCATTGAAACTTATTGCAATGTGTTTCAGATTTTTAGAGAGAAAATTCTACACATACAACACATTAACAGAAATAAAGGTTTTATGAAAAACACTCCTATTCATGTTTATTAATAATATTATCGGATCTATGGAAAATAATGAATTCGGAATTTCCCAGTCAGTGAGATGACGACAAATAAACGGAAAAACATTTTATTTATACTGTGTTATATTGTGTGTTAGAGTTTATAAATATATGTATGTACATAACGATATGTAAAGCGTAAAACAAGTATTCATATAGGTATGAACTTCATCCGTGTGGGATTTCATCACGTCCTTCATTTGGTATTCATTAAAATGTTAATTTCAAAATATCTATCGCATTTTAATATATAGTATCAAATCATTATACATTACACAGTTAAAATACACGAATCCGATTACATGGAAATAGTCATAGGGATTCATTAGAATATTGGGAACAAGAAAAGATATTTTTGCATTTCGAGTATTCTCATCAGTGTATTATAAATGATGCTCAGAGAACATTCCACACAAATAAGTATAAAGCAAAGCGTAGAGAAATAAAACAGTTGCGACTTTACATATTTCTCGTATGCGTCTCTTCAATTATATTGGAGTTGCAAATATGGCTGCCACTTTGTAGAATTCAAAATTAATTTTGCATTTTTATGAACCGGTTTTCCGGGGAATAGACGTTAGGGAAAGAGACCGTTTAAAGTGTATGTAAGAGGATTGTTCTACTGAGACCGAGCGTCTTCTGGGCGTGATAGAAAAATGTAGGTATTAAAAGTACGAGTACATTAAAGCCTTTTAAAAGATGCTATGAAGGTATTTTAACAGTTGACAATAAACTACTTTAGGAATTAAACTAGTAAATTTGACTGCGCTATACCTTGCTTAGTGTTTTGTTAGTGTCTTGTATTTTTAATGTAATGTAATGTATTTTTTTCTATATTGATTACAAGACCGTTTATCCAATCAGATCAATCTTCATATCATTCCACTGTTTAAGTTCTCCTCTCAGATTGACAAACACTGAAGTTATAATGTATCCCGGTTGAATCGGTGTGTGAGGCTAAATTATGAGCCGTTATGCTATCACTGCTATATTATATCTATAAGAAAAAAATCTTTAAAATCCATAACATCCGTGAACACGAAATAACATACCGTTTGTCGCTTACCGTGTTTACGTGAGACAAGTGGCGATGTGTGGTGTCTGCTGTGTCATACTTCCTTCTTGTTGCTTCTTTTTTTTATCCTCTCGGATATTCATGCGAACAGGAACACACTTAAAGGGATATTAAATTTTATGTAGTAAACTTCGGACGTCCGAGCGAATGAGTGCTCTGTTAAATAAAGTTTTTGCATTTTTTTTACTTTATACGCTTCGTGTATCAAAGGAAATATTAAAACTTTGTCGTTATCTTAAATTTAGATATATTTTAACTAATTAAGTATCTTAACGATCATTATCCACATTATTTATGATGATGCGCTGAATATTATAACAAATCTTAAAAGCACCACGAGGAGTTTAGAATTATAAATTAACCAAATCACAATCGCGTAATTTAAAGAAACGCAAATCTAAGAAAAATAGCAAGAAATACCAACGAAGCAAATTTCGATTCTAATCAATCAGGAATAATGAAATCTAATGATTGGAATAATACTGCCAAGGGAATGGAAGGGATCATCGAGGAATATTCAAATTGGCATGTCCAACCCAGCTGTCTATAATGAAAGCCTTCAATTTGGCCGCGTCAACGAAGATGATTAAAAACGGACTGTTATCACAATGCTACCATTAGTGTGGCGTTGAAAAAAGATACATTTACACTTGACGATCTAGGAATTAAACCTTCGCGATACGTCAGACCTTCTAGACTCTAGAAGTAATGATTTTCGCAAAGTGGTGGACATTGGTTGGAAACGAAGAGCTGAAGATCGAGCTTAATGACGTGGCTATCATCAGAAAGCTGAATATACAACAATGGACGGGAACATGCTGATAACGATGGTGATGATAATTTAAAGATATGAAGCTATGCTTGGAGTTGAGGATAATCAGTCTAATGGATCACTACAATAAAATGATCAGTGAGCAGTGACAGATAATTCCAAATAACATGTCTATGAAATATGATTTCTTGGTCTCCCTTAGTACCACCGTCCATTGACATTCGCGTATTAATTAAAGTTAAATTAATGTTAGTACTCTTATTCAGTCCTATTCCAGGTCAGTTGCCACTGACCTCGGGTGGCCGCGACCACTTGAGACCACTGCTTGTTCGTTTGTTAATCTCTCTAAATGGAAAAAGTAATTATTCAAAGCAGAATGTTAAAATAAATCGTGTCACGCGTCGTGTCGTAGATGCAAAAAAACTTTATAGTTCGCAACTAACATCAATGATTGATGACTGCCGCAGACAATTTTTCCATTCATCATAGTTAATTTCATTGGAGTGTCGTGTGTGGTCAGTGCGATAAATTAAGGGAGGTGCGCCTTTTATTTACCGCTAATGCAAAATGGTGGTCAATTTGTTTTCCCTAATGGACTTTTCAAATCAGATTTCACGTCGCAAATGTTCTTATCGACAGTTCATTCGTTCATTCGTTCGTTTCTACCGTCGCAGTTTTAAATAAAGCTTTCTAATGCGATGAATCATCACTAAAAATATACTCTGGAAATAATATATATTGTTTATATTGTAGTTTCACTAATGTTGTTATTTGTGCATAGTACTGAAACACAAACAAACGAATAATTTCTATAATACTAAGACACTTACTTTAAGTTATACGGTCATTAAAAAAATATATAATAATATTTTTTATAAGTCAGCTAAGATAATTACATTAAATGATCCCTCGCCAGGCGAAGGTTACAGAAAAGTATATTGAAGCCTATTCTTATCGGCCCACTGGCAAAGTGACTTAATTTCAATTTATCCATAATCGCGTTCACCCATTAGTTGCCTAAAAGCTCATAAGTAATTACTTTCAAATTTTCGGTAATATTCAAAGTGTATTGCCGTGTTTCCAAAGTTTGAAATCAGATAAAAATGAGTGGCTGCATTAAAACGGTGTCATGTGGATGATGTAGGTCATGTTATTGGAACAATATTTTTTTATCGTAATATTTATGAGCTCACTCGCATTTTTCTACGGAACTGCTTGGAAACTAATTTTAAAAAGCTATTATTATTATAAATTATTAATATACAGACGTATAATTAATACAGATAAATTTATTTAGGTGCAATTAATGAGCTATTTAAAAGCCACAATTTAGTCCAATTCAGTCTCACGCATGTCTAAATAAACCTTCGTGAATGAAGATATACGAGTGGTACGGTACGTTGCGTAATGAAGACGAGTCTGCTTTGAATGCGCTTTTGTCTTCGAGCGAGCCTGAGTTTTAGAGCTCATTAAATTAAAGGGCCAGATTTACAGTCGTTACGGCTGTGTAAGATTTGTTAGCGTTCACACCGTCGTCCCGCTTGTTCGTGTATCGTCTTATAATGAGTGTATTGTATACAAACACTCCTCGATATTGAATCGCTATGAATACTTCAACTGATGTGATTCCACCGATTTAATTTAATCTTATTTATTACAAATATCGTTTCATTAATATGCTTACAAACTAATGTGTAGTTTGGCGGGTTATTATTATAATAAGTGTACATAAAATTGTTGAGAATAGATAAAAAAATTAAAATGTGCCTTTGTATACGATGATGTTGTGTAAAATTTTATTCTAATATTGAAATTATAAACGTTTCTATGCAATGTAAAAAAACATTTTCTGGTTTTTGCTCGAAAAATATGGGTTGGTTCGAAATGCAACATAATAAAAACGTTGGCAGTCGCCAAGAGATTTGCTCTTTGAGCTCGTCCGACTTTAAAGTCATTATTATAAGAGCTGGATTCATAATTTTAAATCTATTTATGCCGTAAGTGTTGTGTTTAGCGTAGTGGCTTTCAACATTATTTCTTATTATAAATATTTTGACAACAATGAATACGATACATTTAAGTACTGCGTTTACTGCTCTCTCTTAGAAAAGCGACGCTTTAAAGTGTATCTACTTTCTCATGTTATCTCAGAAGCGGTACATAATTTAAGGACAATAAAATGTATACAAAGATGTAAATTATCCAAAAGATTATAATGCATCTTAAAGTGTTTTACTAACAAACAAATTGACATAATGTAAGATATATAACAAAATTCACATAACGCCTAAAATTAGCATACAAACGCCTTCGGCTAACTGTTAAGTGAAAGTAGTTGTTTACAGATAGGTAATATCACAATTTGTTAAACTTAAAAGTTTAAATGTCATATTACAGTGAATTTATACGCACCATTGTGTGTGAAGATATGCGGCCCTTACGAGATGCTGTCAAACGAAGACAAGCCTGCTCGTACCGCGCTTTTGTTTTTGTACGAGCCTGAGATTTAGAGCTCGTTAAATTAAAGAGACGTAATCACGGCTTGTGAAGGCTTTGTAGAAATCTGACAACGTGTTGATTGTCTCGAGTCATAATCGATAGTGATATAGATATGATAGTTTTATATTTTATATTAAATTTTAGTAATAAATTGTAATACAGCAATAACAAATCATGTAAGCTTAACCTTACCGGTACCTTTTACAAGCCTTATAGATGTTGTAGTAGTAACTTACCTGAAACAAAAAACATGAGTTAAGAAATGGGCTAAAAACCATTTTTGGTTCTATGTTTATAAGAGTATACATAAAGAAATTTCCATTTTAAAAGTCAGCATATCGTAGTCATTTATTTAGTGCGTTTGTATACTATGGAATAGATGGTCACTCTATTTCCATACATCAGGTATATTATATCAAAAGTTCGAGCCAGTAGTAGGAAATCTAAGTTAGAAAAATCCAATGGAGCTCGACCCGGGATTTTAACCCAGGACCTCCCGATCGGCAGTCGCGCTTGCAACCAATACGACCAACGAGGCAGTCGAAGTACATAATTATGTGAGCTGATAATAAATAATAAGTAAAGCTTCATAATAGCACGAGACTATTTGTGTTGCGTGTGTCATAAACACACCAGACACGTATACAAATTGCTTTACCCCGTACAGATAACTAAATTTATCATTCGGGCATCTGCCAGGCCTCGAGTCCGTCGGTATCCTTCACGCGGTAGACGTACACTGACCATTGTACCAGTTACACTATGTATGTACATCGTATTGTAAACAAAACAATATCTTATCGACAATGGTGAAGATGTCATGTTATACAGTATATGTTGAAATATAACAAAAACTGTTGTTAGAAATGTTACGACTAATGTTAAAATGCCCTTTTGTTGACAATGATTTATTGTAAGACTAGAGTTATCATATCATTATTTACTATTTGTTTATTACTATGTTTTGTGTCGCTTAACTTGACAAATCAGTGGTACAAAATCATCATGGGTAAAGGAAATATTTATGGATACACTTCAAAACAACCGTACGCAGCCGAGAAGGTCGCACAGTGCCACTGGTATCGAGTACATCGGACACAAAGTCAAAGGCGATGTGATTGCATTTCTCGGTACTCTGCCCACACACTCCATACTCTGTCGGCGAATGAATTGATCGCATCACTGATTTAGTCTGTGTCATTGTACAGTACATAAACTATATATTCTTCTATCATAACAATTCCTTTGAATTTTAATATTTTACTTATCTGTCGTTATACAAATTATGTAGCTCGAGGCGTAAGTTACTTTTCTAAGAATAACAAAGTTTCCTCATCCAAGGAAATTTCATTGGAAATTTCCTAACTTGCGTTCTTCTAACATTCAACGTTTTGAGCTACCGTTAGAACCAATTATGTTATTATTTGTTATTAAAGTAAACAATTTGTTTGCTATACATTGTTCCGTATATTTCTTTCATTAATTAACTTACTAAAATAATTTTTACAAAAAAATCTTGTCAAATTTTATTTCATTATAATAGCATAGCTTTGTAAAAAATTATGAAATAACAATGTTATTGCTAGTAAACATCCTGTTTATCACTGCATTTCAGATATTGTTACGTAGAAATTTTGTGGTTGTGAACTTGCTCATTGTATGAAAGGTTAGGTTAATGAAGCTATAAAAAATATTTACGACAGTTGGGTTGCTGCTGTTCGCGTTGCTGTACCTATACTTAGAAGCTTGATAATCGCATAAAATAGAGAAATATTTATTAAAACTCTCCATGTTAATGTAAAAGAATATTTAAGTATAGTCTGTACTATTTTTATATGAATAATAGAACACATTCACCTTTGATTGATATACTTCTAAGAGATACCAAATGCTGTGATCTCAGATCTAAGAGACTTCTATATTCACGTGTGTAGTAAGGTTAATAATATAATCTTCTTAGAATTTGTAAAGACCACGCAATATAAACGTAAAAATAACCTCAAAGCCGTCGAAACCCGGCCGCTTTTCACATACGGCTAAGCTCATTTCAATGTAATATATTATTTACATAGAGGTAACGCTTAATGCTCTTAGCGCTAGTGAGTGTTATAATAGTTTGTTTATGTGTGCGTAATCTGAGATTACGTGTGAAAAGATAAGAATTATATATAAAGGCGTCGGGAGGGAGAATTACGGGTGCCCTAATTTCATAGCAAACAGCAACTGGGTGCGCGAGTGGCAATGTATTTCATTTGTGGCATAACTACCTTTTGTTCGCTAGTTTACTCGTGGTACTGTTAAATACACTTTATGTATGTACTTGTGTGTATTTACATAAACATATTGTACGGTAATCATGGAAGATTATAGTATGCTTATACAGAATTAATATGTCCATTGTTATAATGGTGAGGGTTGGAATTTTGTTTATAGAATATGCATTTTATAATGTTTCAGTCCAAAAGAAAATTAATTTGTGAATAAAAAGGGGAAGACGAAACAAAATTGAAATAAAACTGATAACATTGTCGATCAGTTACTTTTATTTACTTTAAACTTTATATCAACATTCGTTAATCAAAACGATACATTTTGTAAATATAAAATAATATTAAACTTATTAGTAGGTAAGCTAAATTCAAATCGCGCGAATGGAAATATCAAATGCATTTTGCAAAGCTCATTACATTCAGAGAACGTTATTTATGTATCGATTCTTTATCGCAGATACGCCGTTTCGTATTCAAATGCACTTCTAGATTGTTCGTGCAGTTGACAATCAAAATAATACTTTGTGCAGATAGAAACATCTTATGAATTTTAAATTCTGTATAGCTTACTCTCTTTCTCATCTCCAGTTTACCATAGAATCGTAACCTTGCATTTGAGGACTTAGTGTTGTCCATACCAAAAATTGTAATACAAATGAAATAATTATTCCCCTATAATTTACGGAAATACCAGTTCAGTAAGACTAGATACAAACCTAAATGTATATTTTTGTTTTGTTATTTTATCTTGGGACATTTCCACACACAACCAGCTTGCCCCAAAGTAGGCGGAGCCTGTCCTATAGTGATCAGACGGTTAATACACTATACAGACATATAAATATGTACTCAAAATATATGTATTTTTTAACACTAATATTTGTACTCTTAAAGGGTACTTCAACAGGTCGTCAACCTGTTATTATTTGACGCACTTAAAACTTTAGGATGGTACCTATGTTTTATGCGTTTTATTGGAGTTGACACAATAACTATTATTCATTTCCATTACAAAAAAACGAGTTTACAAAAGAGACTTCGAAGCTAGTAAAATAAAACTTAACTTCATTAAACATAATCATGTTTAAAGTGCTCGTCTTACAAGATACTCTTTTTGAAATAAAAATGTAATCACGTATAAAGTGGTTGTTTTATAAGATAAAATTTTTATGTCGCCTAAGAAAGGTATAATGTTTAAAGTTGTTTGTGTAAGTAAGCAAATGTAGCACACTCGGCATTTAGGATAAAACTATTGTTTCTCTCACCATATCATTGCTTAGTAGCGAGTGAAGTCTGGAACTAAAAGTTTCGTTATGTTCCGGCTGGAGACTCGAGTTTAAGTTAGGTTTAAGTTTCCCTGGTAAAAATACGTGGTTGCTTTCTCTTGCACCGTTGTTAGCTGTTTGCTATTGTTTCTGTGCGCAGTGGGGTAATTGAAGTTCCTTGGATTAGTTTGTTTTCATGCTTAGATGGGCTTTGAAGTTTGTTTTAGGATAGCCTTGCTTTTTGAATTCATTTCCATTATAACATTTTTTGAAATTATTTGTATGTTTATAACGTAAGATAACATTAATCGGTGATATATGATGTTGATAATCGAGATATGGCAAGGTCTATCTAGACACTGCTAACCTGGGCGCCTACGAGTAGCAGTGTAGGCCTTACGAGAAGCTGTGTTCCGTGGGGATTATGAGCATAACCCCTCAGGAGAAGCCTGTGTCCAGCAGTGGGCTGCAGTAGAATGATGATGATGACACATTAAAGTATTATTTACAAAACTTAGCTACATATGTTACATCACACCTGTAATCCCCGAAGACGTAGGCAGAGGAATGTAAAATACTCAGACGTTTCACCAGTTACGCTTACGTCCCACTATGGAATAGGTGGTGAGCAAAACTTAGCTTACCTATTTAATTTATTTACGACAATAAATTATTTATAAAAACAATTTATTTATACGAATATTATTTATGGAATAGTCTGGCCCAATATAAAAATTAAAAACTACTTAGCGGAAATTACTTTCAAGATTTAATATCACAATTCTCTTGACGTTTATCATCAGCAAATCTGGTGCAAAAGCTGTCACGCTCCTTCGAAGAACAAACGTTCAGAGGGAGTCGCCCAAAGCATTGACGCGTTATTCAATTTACATGCAAATCGGGAGGGGGAGACACCGTCGCCCTGATGTATCGCATCAGGACGTGTCCTGTGCGTTGTATGAGATACAATAAATAAACGATACTAAATAAAGGTTTCACAAAGTGAAGTAAGTTCACGAATTGAATTTGAATTCATGTGTGTTATCAAGATATCTTCCGTAACATTATTCAAAACAAAATAATATTGCTATTAAAAGATCATTATACTTCAGAGAAATTAAGTGTTTACAACATTTGAATAGGGATCGAATGTACTAAAAATGTTGTACCTATTAAATAAAAGTATGAAAATAGGTATCCGTATATATTGAATAATTCTAAGCACTGGCTAAGATGCTTAAATTATTTTATTTACATGCAAATGTAGATGCAAACAAGAAAGGGGATGAAATCTCAACATGATGTATCGCATCAAGGGTCTTAGGATAATATCGTTGAAGAAATGGAAAAATACCTTGAAACGTTTGCAAAAGTATACAACAAAACAAATATACAAGAAATATTATAACAGAGGAGAATATTCTGCTGTATGTGAATTATACTTATGTAGGTACGTATGAATGAGTGGATTCTATGGAATTTAAGAAAATTCTATATTCCTAAATCACACTGACTACTGAGATATTACTGAGAGTCCGTGGAGATTTTTCTAGAAACTCAAAGCAAATTGTGAGATATGACGCCGTAGGAGTTACTTTTTATATCGGCAGGTCGTGCAGGTCGGCGGGGTTACTACCATATCCATTAATATAAGCGTTACATGTAACAGAAATGCTTAAGTCTTGAACCAAAGTTTATGTTACAATTTCACTAAAGAAGCATAAATATTCTACGAAATGATTACTACACAGGCGGTATTCTTGTGTTGTTTAAGAAAAGTCCTAATTTGATGTGGTTAAAGCCGTAAAAACTTCAAAAAGAGTTATAATGCAATGTATTATATCAAACATCTTATGTGAAAATAAAAGTCAAAGAACTCATAAATATGCCTTGGAATATGAAAATGAAATTCACGCGAGTCCAAAACTTTTATATTTGTACCGACATTTAACATATTGTGTCATTTAAATCTTATTTATACTCTAGACATATATAAACATCACTTTCAAAGGTTAACACTAAGTTAAATAAAAGGAAAGTATTACAAGTTGAACGAGCTTGATATATTTCTAAAAGAAAATCATAATGGGATTACGTTTTCTGTCCGTATGATGAAGACCATATTATAAAAAATGTCAGAATATTACGAAAGTAAAGCTTGAAGACAAACATTACAATAAATCTATGAAGAAAGTTAGTGACAGTTGATTCGAAAAAGTACCTATGCCAAGATACGTTACATAACGCCTGTAATCCCCGAAGAGGTTAGCAGAGAAATGTAATAGATTCCCACGTTTCAACATTTATGTCCCACTATGGATTTGTTGGTGAGACTACTGCCATTCACTAGGCATATATTCAGACTTCGAGCCACTACTACCAAAATAATCTAAGTTAGTAAAATCCATTAGTACAAGCATGCCAAGATAAATATGAATACTAATATACTCGTAGCATATCATATGTGTGTAATGCTACGAGTATATCAATATTCATATTATGCTATGTAGCTGGAGAAAGAAGAAATAGATAACTGATAAAACATTGTTAGTCATTGAGATAGTATTAGTTAATAATGATAATTTCATCAAGTCATCATTATTGTTATTTCTACATACATTTTTTCGACCCATCTGTACATAATTGCTAAATAGTGCAATGAAATTCTCAATTCGATTCATAGTTTGCTTATATTTATTATTTCGTACTCCTGGTGACACTTTCTTCCAATGCCTTATTACCCTTTTCTATATGAAAACACTGACTAGGTGTATAAAAATAACTTTCGCTTTTTCGTCCGGCTCTATTTATATGTTTCATGTTACGAAGCAATGTAATGTATCATTATGAACTCATTTTATTACTGTAATCCTTATAACACTACTCCTTTCAAATATAAGAGAATTAAGGACAGAGTCACCAAGTTGGTCACGTGTAGTTTTCCAGACACCATATGACTTATATCAGAAATATAATTGAAAAATCAAATATTTACAGGGTTTTCTAAGCTGTTTGGTTGTTTGTAAGCTTTTTAGCAACTATTAGATTTATAATCATCGTTATAGTTATAATTTTTTTCCGCATATTATTTAGAATCACTCAGCGTATTGTGTGGACAACAAACTAAGCTATTCCAAGCCTATTAAGTCTATGGTCTAAGAGAGATACGATAACATTCGAGCAATTTAGTTCCGGATATTACGAGTTGACCACGAGCAGTGTTAATTATAGATAAATCCGTTGCATTACGGTTGACCACGGTTTAAGATTGTTGGTCGTCAGGAAACGATTGCTTGTGGTGAGGAAACGATTACTTGCGGTGAGGAGACTATAACTTGCGGTTCCTTGGGAAATGACGAAGGTTAATGTAAATCGAAATGGAACATCGTTGTTTGTTTTAGTGGTTAGTAGTAGTAAGTACATATAATTAAGCGGACATATCACATTAACAAGTTGTATAAGCGTAGTTAGTACAAAATGATCTATTTGCTACGATGTTACAAAAATATAATATTATCTAAAGGTAATATTTTACTACCTTTTACACATGAGTCTGGTGAAATACAGCGATCTAGTAGTAAAAAGACTAAACATAGCGCAGCCGGTATAACGGAAGAGAAATATAAAATTTATATTCATTAGTTAATTTCCAAATTCATTTTTACATCCAGACAGTACAAACATAAAATTATGACCTTTGTGAGATTCACAACTATAATTAATGAATATTTCTTCTTTAAAGCTGTTTTTGAACTCAATAATACAATTCGGAAAATTAATCAGTGGCAGGATCGACAATTTGTCATTGTACTACATATAAGACATATTTCACCCTGGGTCAGATCGGTTAGACAAACTTTTTACGCATTTGAGAACGATATGGAAAATTCTGGCACGTCCTTTTCTTACGATATTATTCTTCTCCAGTACAGCAACTGATACATAATATTCATACGTACATAACTCTGCCAGGATTTGAATTAAGCACCATTAAATGTGTAGCTCGAATCTCAACCACCAGCCAACTACACGTTTTATTTTATGTTCAAAGCAAATGATGTACTAGAAAATATGTAGTTCTATTGCATGTAAACAGTACCCACTATTATCTTGTTACATTGTTTGCTGTGCTGATAATAGTGGCATTGTTTAAAATGTGCCCCTTTCTGTTTCAATTAGCGCTCACGTGCGGGGACACTTAAGGGTCTGCGGGGCAACGAGCCGTGGTATTATCGTCGGTATGGTCCATTTAACGTGTGTCGAGTGCATTCCTTTTTTTTAACACAACGTCCCATTTACGTTCCAAAGGAAATGAGGAATGTACAGCTAATCATGTTTTGTCATGTGAGGTCAATAGAGACATTAACGATAAATGTACAGTGATATGGAAGAATATGTAAGGTACTCGTAAAAACAATTGGCAAAAAAATTTAAAAATTATTTTTTTAAATTTTATATTATTTGGCATTCGGTGCTCTCTGCATACCCCGCAAAGGACCAGGCGTTAGAATACATATTCTATACCTATGTATATACATATATACCTATGTAAAAACATTTCTCTAAGGCTTTGAAAAAAAGATCTTCTTTCTAGTCTTTTAACTCATAGATAGTTACGAAAAAAATTGTCGGCGAAATGTCAAAAAAGGCGTATATAAATGACTTCAATCATAATATATTTTGCATTTTATTATTTTAAGCATTAAAGTGTAATAAAATGTCAAGCATATAAGAAAATGAACGGACTCAAAAGGTGTCATTATTTAATGTAATTATTATCATCGTTAACAGCTTTGAAACCTCACTTCTGGACATGGAGCTTCTTTCAAAGTGCGTGATAATAAACTTCATACGTTTCAGAAAACATTTTAAAGCACTCCTTACGGGTATATGTATACGGGTATCCATTTTAAATTTTCCTTCACCACCATAGCAAAGAGTATGTAATGATAAAGAAAGTGCAACAGGTTCTAATACACGAACCTTCGAAGTGTGCTATCACAATTTGTCATTATACAAATTCGAAATTAAATTTCGCGTGAACTTATCATTCTCAATATGGTAGGTACACTGTAAGTCCTACACGCGCGTGTCCCTTGTTTTAGGGAACAATTACAACGTGTACAGAATTGTTTGCTATTCGTGTATTCAACCCTGAACAACGTCGTACCAAAGTAAACAGTATTATATTATTATTAAGAGCCCTTTGACACAAGGCTACTATGAACAAAGGTGGCTAATAGAATTCCATACAAATGTAAGGCGACACCTCGAGTTGCAGACAATAGGGCATTGTCAAGGTGTTTTGGTATATTTTTCGGCTGATGCTAATGTTTCTTTACTGAAAGCGTATATCGGATTACGTATAAAAGGTATTAGAGATGTGAGATTTTATTTAATTGAAAATTTCCATGTACGTAGGTACAGTCAGTATTGATTACCATTATATTCTAACATTAAATGTAATGTAACTATAAAATTCTATAGTGCCGGACCACGGAATCGAACCCAGGACCTCCTGATCAGCAGTCGCACTTACAACCAACACGACCAACGAGGCAGTCATTATTATTAGGTATCGATAAAAAGAACAGAAAGCAAAAGAGCGATGAATTCACGTAACTACTTACTTGGATACAGGCAATTGAGAGGACCAGATAGTTGTGACATATATTTCATTCTAGATACACAATATAATTTATTTCCAAGGAAAATGTTATGCTTTAAACTCATATGTAAATGATAGAAATCAATAAGCCTGAGTGCTAATTAACATATTTAAGGCTTATACTAGAATTATACTAAACGACTGACTTTGTTGACTGCCTTGTTGGTCGTGTTGGTTGTAAGTGCGACTGACGATCAGGAGGTCCTGGGTTCGATTCCCGGGTCGG
>DWTO01000978.1:0-17980 GCA_018244755.1 Jemadia pseudognetus
CCCCTCTTACACTCACGCCGGTTTCGGATACTTCCGACATATGTACTTATACATTGCATCTACTTATTGTACATGCACAGTTGCTACATTCTTGGTATATTAATGCAATGTATTCATAAAATACACAATTACCTTAGATATTACGTCACAGTGATTTAATCACGGACATGTTTAATTCGTAATTTGTGATTGAAATCGTCGTTTGAGTAATATGCAAAACCTGTTCTAATGGTGCACCAACAATTGTCATATCTACATAGTTTTACGCTCGCTATAGAAATGTACAAATTCAGTATATTTGATTCTGCTTAATTCAGAACCAGCCCTCTGTCTATTCTGGGATCACATCGCTAGGTATGAAATTGTCTTAAGGTTTTGTTATTATACATACTAATAGGTGTAGTGTAAAGTATTATACTTTAGCAAATGGAAACCAACTAACCACAATTTTCAAACTGAACAAAAATATTTTGGGAAATCACATAAGATCATTTTATGTTCCAACCAGTCACAACTTGTATAGTAATAGCCAGAGTTGACAAACATACGTACATTTAATTCTTATTAAGTATATAGCTATCAATTCTAAAAGCAGACACAGAACACATGCTCGTACTGACCACGAAGGTATTTGTTATTGGTAAAAATCGAACCCACTACCTCCGGTTCAGCAGTCAATATCACTAGCCACTGAGGCAAAAGGGCAATTATAATTATTTATTGATATACATAAAAAGCATAATTAAAATTTATTATTTATTTAAAAGATATATATTGACTATAATTTTGTTACGTAGTTAATACCTACCTACTTTATTAGGTAACAAAACTATATTCATACGTAGAACTATTTTCAGTTCTTCATTAGTTGTTTTATATAACTTCAGGTACAATGAAGGCAGTTTTGTATACCTACTTTACTAGTACCTACAACTAACGGCCACTGTCCAAGTTGCTAGTTTGTTTGGACAAAGTAACAACGTGCAAAGTTTTCTCGGCCGTATTAAGTATGCACGTCTCCGAGCCGTAGATTTCCGAACTTCTATTTCCAGATTAAAAGTAGACAATAGCCTACAGGTTAATTATTCGCAGCGACACTAAATGCAACCCCGTTATATATAGTTACACCAATACACTAATATACATACTAACACTAATTGATGGCGAACGGTTTCAATACACCCATATCGCCGCAGGCCATTTGCTTAAGTAAGAAACAAATAGATTATAGGCACTCGCATGATTCGCATTTCCCGTCGTTGCTATTGCACTTTTCATATTAAAGATGGTGGTGATAAATTTGCGATGGACGCTTTCATTTATTACGTAATCCATGTGAGAAATTGACATTAGCAGACATAGTCATGTAGACATAGTAATGTCTGCTAGTGTAATCGCCAATGGGGATTTTGAAAATTTTGTGTTTTTGGATTTGTGCCCGGTGCATGGCAATAGGCTCATCACCTATTCCATTCTGGGACGTACTCGTAAACGTAACTGGTGATACGTGGGAGTGTTCTACACTCCTCTGCCTGCCTCTTCGGGGATAACAGGTGTGATGTTACCTTTACGTTTATCATTCGTCATTCAACCAATCCGGAGTTGAAGAAATATATAGACTATAACGATATGGCTTCTTCGTTACTACGACTTACTAATTACGATTAAAACATTCTTGTCTACCTCGCAGAGGACCCGACGTATTGGTATAATAATTCTTATTGGCACAAACACAAACGATGATAGTGAATAGCGCTTAGACCGTGAATAGTGAGCGAGGAACATTCGTAGTAATATCCGATGAAAACATTGGGTGACATTGAAAAATAATCTCATCAGTGAAGCAAACCCGCGGCTACCAGCATACGAGTATATAACAGTATTGCCGATTAAAATACTTGACGTGTTTACAAAAGATTTTCCATAAAGTCGCCCCAATGTTTACGTCGGACGTAATGACACGAGTTTAATTGTGAAATCACAAAACATACGCTCGGACGTTTTAATAAGAAAAAGTAGCCGTTGATTAAGTTTAAACACGTCCGCGAGTTTTGCAGCGCGATATGCATACATGCATGAATTAAATTAATTGTTATATAAGGACGTTGAGCGGTGGTTTTGTTGATCGCGAACTTACATACTTTATACCTTAGACTCGTATGTAATAAGACATAAAAATAATATTATCCTATAATTAACTATTTATATAAATGTTTGTTGAAATTACTGACAATTGTGTGTGATCAATTATGTCTTAATGTGGCTTAACTTTCATTACCGAAGGCCATTAATATAGATAAGATTTGTAGTGCGTCTGTATTATAAGAGGAATTCAAAATTGTTGACTATACTTTGCTGAACTTATTGGTTGGATGGTGTGTGTGTATTTTAGGGATTTATTAAAAATGTTAATGATTACTGTTAAAGTATATTTTTTTCAATCACAGAATGATTCGTGTATTTTTCCAGGCTACACTCACGCGAATTTATCTGTATAGCTTTATAATACATTGTTTTGTTATGATTAGAAACTAGTTATAGAAGATAAATACGCTTGAGTGGAGCCGGTGGAAATTGAATAATGTGTGTTTTGTGTCAATTTCTAAGCTACTTAATATTTTTATGCAGCAAAAGTGGACCGCTGAGGGTTACGAGTACTGGCGTCAAGCGCAGGTACTGTGTCCTTTCCTTTTCGCATTAATTTATGGTTGATAATAATAGCCATTAGGAAGTGGCCGCGTCGGCCGCCGCTCGGTTAGAAAGCCGGCCATAGATGAATGCTCGCGCATCACCCACTTAACTGGAGCAATTAGCCGCCAATAATAATACACGCGGACAATACTTTTACCAGCCATTTCCTTTCGTATTGGTTCACTGACTGGAAATCTTCACATGTAACCGGACGTCGGGTCGATTCGATCAGGTCCTGCTTACGAGTAGGTACCCACGTCTCTCGCAAAAACTTATCTGCGTATTTCGTCAGGTCTGTGAGGATAGACATGTCATTTGGAACTCGTTGCTGTCCGCTTGCTCCGTAAAAGACCTGGCGTTACGCTGTAAGAATTATAACAATACTCTTCATGCAAATATAAATATTCCATAATTTTCGTACCTACGAATAATGTGAATCAAAACGTCTTGAACTTTATATGTAAAATTGTAAAGACTTACCAGGATCATTGGGTCTTGATTCTGATGTGCGCAGGACTTGATAGATGTATTCGTTTTCGTAATGGCTATTAAATAGTGTGATGATGGGTCGGGGTACAACCGGATATTAGACGTGACGCCCTTTGTTGCATGAACCACCTACCACCTTGATGTTGTATTGTTATCGATGTCGTGTTCTTCTCGTAGATTGTGGATTATTGTTATTCATGTTTCCCTTTCTCGTAGATTGTTCTTCCATGTTATTAGTTACATCCATGACTATGGTGTATTTGTAATATGTTGCTTCAGTAGTGAACGTATTAAATTTCAGAATTTTTTATTGTTTTAAATTACCTTTAAATTATTTCATCATTGGTAAACTTGGTCAGGGGTACCTACTTACCCTCGTTGCATATATGCCATGCTTATGTAAACAAGGAAAATTTTCACATTTTGCACATTAATAAAGAAATTTTATACATTTATAAGCGAATGTATCGCATCGAAACAGACACCCATGAACTGCCTCGTTGGTCGTGTTGGTTGCAAGTGCGACTGCCGATCAGGAGGTCCCGGGTTCGATTCCCGGGTCGAATACTACAAAACTTTCTAATTTAGATTTTCTAGTAGTGGTTCGGAGTCTGGATATGTGCCCGATGCATGGAAATACGCTCACCACCTATTCCATAATGGGACGTAAACGTAACCGGTGAAACGTGGGAGAGTTTTGCATTCCTCTACCTACCTCTTAGGGGATTAAATGCGTGAAGTTACGTTTAAAAATAAATTAAATTCCCAATGTGCGAACGTTACACGGAATACATGTCGTAAAATTAATTTGTCGCTAGTTTAGGGCGCCGTTTTAGTCCTCATTGTATGACGTACATCGATTAATACTCTTGTAATTACTGTTTCTATTATTATTTTACGCTTTGTAAACGTATAGTAAAGATATACGAGTTTTTTATGTGCCTAGTCTATTAAGTGAAACCAAAAGTTACATCAACTTAAGGTTGTCAAAAATAATAATTATAATTAGAGTTAGAAGTAACGACCAGTAACATACATACGTACATTTCGCTGGTTAGCCCTAAGTGATTTCGGCCATGCTTACACAGTGTACATAACTTTAACACTTGGTTTTAATGAGCCAGATGATATTTCAACGCAAAAGGTTCGATTCTGCATTCCGCACGACAACTTAAAGTCAATTATGGATGTTCGGAATAACACCGGGTGTTTATGTGTCGATGTGGCGACGGATCAATCGGGTTCGAATTCTGGTTACGCGGGTGTTTAGAAAGAACCATTGGCTTAAATAAATAATGAACACATACATTTGTGTACATGGTATGAACAAAGTCTATTTTGTGATCGTGCAAGACAAGTCAAGTCAAGATTGCTAATTACATCATGTCAACACGGTTGCATTAACATTGCAATGGACAATGGGTTCCTTTGAAGTAAAAGAATAGAATCTGCCGCAAGGTCAAAAAAACTTCAAGAAGTAGAAAAAAATATGTTTTATATTATAATTTACAAAACGAACGCTGGGAGAAAGAGATAATTTATCGTCAAATGGATCTATGATACGTACAGCTAACGTTAAGCTGCTTACACTCTATCCATTCCAAACGTATTGTGTTTTTCAGAGCTGCCGCGAAGGTTACAACGTTATCGGTTTTATTTAATACCGGTTACCACGGTAATGATACCCTCCGAGCGTGTAATAAAAAACGATGGTACGTTTATATTTTTAATTTCGACATAGTTGTATGACACGCCGCCGTTTTGTAGTGTAATTGTTACGGAACACACCGACGCTGTGGCGCGTTACGCTCGGGCTGCTTAATTTCGAAATTTATATTCGAATATATTTCGCCAAGTCGGTAGTCTTGATGTCGGTGTGTAAGGCGGATTACACGTCTCGCTTCCACACGGTACAATAATTATAATACATCTTATGAATATTTTTAGCGTTATCTGTGTAAAATGAGTACATTATAAACATTTTTCATCGCTGAGAAATTTACATATTAAAATGTTAATAACATTCCCGTAATGTTGTGTGGTGTAGTTTTGCATTTTTAAACTCCCTCAGGGTAAAGTGTCCGCGCGTCATCGGCTCGACCGAGTTCTCGTCGGGTTCGTTAAATTGTTCTCAGCTTATGATATAGCCTGATTTTTTATCCGGCTTCGGAAAAAGAGTATTCCTTGAAGTGACGTATAATTTTATTAAATTGAAAGAACAATATAGACAGTAATTGTTTCAGTCATCATTTTCAACTAATTTGTCTTTCCACTGTTGGGACCCTGATCTCTTTTCCGAATGAGCGAGAAGTACGCGCTGTTGTAATGAATTCTCCTGTATTGCAGTTTATTAAAGCAGTTATAGTTTTGTGTTTTGGATCGCGATCTCGTTCATATTAGATTTATAAAACTTTGTATCTCAACATTGTTTCACCTAGAATGGCAGGGCTAGTGACGTCACGTTCATCTGCTGTTGTCCGCTTAAGGAGCTCCTGATCACAATCCCTAATTAACCTGACAACAAGTGATCGGTTCGAATGCCTATCAAAAATGATTAGAGTATTTGTTGGAGAACATACTAGAACGTTCTCTTGATTATGTCTCATTAGCGACATATCCGCGCAGTGAACAATACGGGTATTAAAAGTGTTGTTGGACTATTATCCATCCATCTGTTTGTAATACTTCTTGAGTTGCGTTATTGATAGGAAACACAATGCCTACTCATTATTGGTTCCAATAGCATTTTTAAATTCCACTCATCTCGATATAACTTAGCTATGGACATGAAATAGAAGGACAAATAAAAATGACGAGTATATTTGTAAATCAGGAGCGAAAATTGTAAGTTGATTCTGTTTATTGAGTTTTTTCGACTTCTAACAATACAATCAAAGGGTGGATAGTGGGTTCAATGCAATATCCAGTATGTTAATTAAAAGACAATCCTTACAACGGTTATCTGTAGTCTCCCGTCCAACAGACGCCGGGTAGAATCTTATCACGACAGCACGATGCGATACAGGTTTATTGTATTTAAGTTTATGTACGAGTAGGTGACCGCACAATGGAATAGCTAATTGCATTACGGTAGCTACCAACCACCAACACAGGGTGCGATGTGGTACTAAAATAATGAAACACAACCGAAATGGTAAATACGGTGTTTTGTTGGCGAGTACTCAACAATTTTTAATGTACGGTATGGTGCGGTGTGGGTGGGTAGGCTTGTGTCATATGCAATTGTGGATTCCTTATTGTCGCGACGGTAACGAAGCGGAACGTGTTGATTCATTACTAGCATTAATACGTGACGTAAAACATCAATTTGTCGC
The DNA here is from genome assembly GCA_018244755.1 of Jemadia pseudognetus. Classification (NCBI taxonomy): domain Eukaryota; kingdom Metazoa; phylum Arthropoda; class Insecta; order Lepidoptera; family Hesperiidae; genus Jemadia; species Jemadia pseudognetus. Next base: position 6,516 of record DWTO01000978.1, read on the forward strand.
GTTAGCTCAAGCCTAACTCAGTTTGATGGCTATTTGCATGACCAACCTCTGCTCACCATGATGCTCTTTAATATTTCGGGTCTAATATCGTTTGCAAGGCGTAAGAAAACTTTTTTGTGGATTCTATTATTTAGAGAAATTTTAAGCATTGTTCGTTCTATAGGTTGCGATATAGGATCATCGACTAACAAATATCTTTATCCGTACAAACCTGACCTGCTCCTTCGATGATGCTCTTCTTCGCTTTCTAAATGCACGTGTGCCTATTTTTTTGACTTCTGACTCAATTATCATTATTTATTGCGTTATTAATAAAATATGCCCATAGATATGTAGGTAATAATAATTCCCTTGCTGGTGTAGATTCGCCAGCTGAAGGTACATGTATTTGGTTTTGCGATCGCCGTTAAAACGGAGGCGCCCGGTATATGATATTTTTTTATTAGACTTACAAGTACCCACATGTTTAATCATAAATGTGAACGTGTGTCGTAAACGTTGACATTCGTAAAACGGAACGCGCGTCCCTCTTTGCTTGGATTGGGTGGCGGATGGAAAACGATACGTTCATATAACCACTACACCTAATGAGCGTTAGTTATCAAAGGGATGCGAGTTGGCTTCAAAGATTTTCGAATCTTGTCTATCAATTTAAAATTTTCAATACGTTAAACAGTACAAATGTTAATTCAAAAATATTTCTGGATCTATACCACTAGCGCCATCTATTTCAACCGCGAGATACATGTACTATCGCGATTTAATCGGATGATGACTAAGCAAGCTCTTTTAAATCGTTAGCCCATAGGGGTAGACGATGTGTTCTGTATCAAACAAAACATCAACCCTACATGCACAGATATATACATATATTAACGCGAGTCAACTTACCCGTTTAAAACATACGGGCGCGAACTAACATTAGCTTATTCCTTAGAAGTCCGTAGTAGAATATAAGCGCTGTATAATTTTTCGCGTTCAATGTTTGTAATGGCAGTTTGTTCATACTATTATGGCTACGTATTATTTTTTCCAAATCGCCTCAACCTAACCAACTATTGACTTGGCAATTACGTTGGTATAATGGTTTCTTATAAATAGTTATAATGTTCAGTTTATGACACATTAGCACGATAGTATATAAACATTGGCAAAGCTAAATGTTTTTATCGTTGATTTTAATCCGTCAGGGTTGTTGTCACTGGATGGTACTAGTAAAACATGTTGTGTCTTGTCTGTATGCAGTTGTTGGTACTGGATGGTGGATATGCGTAATCGAGGCTGGTACGCGTACAAGACAAAAATGTCTAGTGTAACTTGAAAACGATAGAATTGGTGACTACGTTTTTTGTGTTCTTAATTATGTCTATGGCATATTTATTCTAAGTTGGCGAGTTCTAAGCGATTGGATAGTTGTGCAAATTTCGAAGTAGGACAATGAAATTTTTCTACCTTTAGAGTTAGATAATTTGAGTCAAATTCATTCATTCGACTAGCATGCCGTACCTTCGAACTGACATGAATAGACAGAGTAGTATATTATTACACTCCCTCGTATCACCAGTTACGTTTACGTCCCACTATGGAATAGGTGGCGAGCCTATTGCCATCCACCGGGCACATTTCTAGAAATAACAAGTAGAATTAAAAGAAAAACAAAATTAGCAATTAATGCATCATGGCTCTTATTATTAACTAAAGCTGATGTTGAGCATTCATGAATAACAAGTAAGTTCTTGATCATTAAGACACAAATAAATATAAATAGCCATTTATTTTTTGTTACCAATGAAATGTGTGACTGGGAGCTGGTGAATAGGGTCGGTAAATAGGGCTGTCTGTTGGCCATACATCGGACCGAGCGATGCTTCGTCGCAGCCGCTCATGTGTTAATTGATAAAAAACTAATTATGCTACCCTTGTTAGGTAACAACAGTTCGTTGATGTACCTATCAGAAATACATATAAACGAGATTGTTGCAGACGTGCGTGCAGTGTATACAGTTTTGATTTTCTGTGGAATTCTATACTGCCTTGTCGCTGAAATTGTGTGATGGTTGCAATAATATCTCCATAAAGTATTCCCAAAAAATATAACATATTCATTATATATCTCTAATGGTTAAACGGCATACGTTGCAAGTGCAACACCTAAGTTATGAACGTGTATAAACGAATGCGCCTGCAATGTAATATAATCAAAGGAAATAGATGCAATTTGTTTATTATTTATAATATTATAATTACGGCTCCCGTGTAATTATACGAAATGTATTCACGGCGGCCGCTTCGGTTCGGTCTGCGTTAAAATTACAGGTTGTTTTGCATATCTAGCAATCGGCCGCCCGCTAGCCTCTAGCCGCTGCGCACACAGCTAAGTAGGTTAAAGAGAAACTAAAGTTTTAAATAAGAAAAATCAACAATATACAAAAGGCTCAGTGGAAAATATGAGATATGGCGATGACGTTGTCCCTAAAGTTGCGTGCATACAACTGGCGGGGCGATCGGCGCTTACGTAGTATTGCGATCATTAAAACAAAAACATACAGAATGATTATTTGCGAATATTACATTTCCGTGAAACGTGAAGCTACTTCATTAAATGTGTACAATTTCTATATTAATCCAATTCCCACCATTGGAATGATAGTTCACGCAGGAACGAATCACAGCTTTCTGAAGGTTTAAAATACCAATTATATTAACTTAAAAAAATGTGTATGAAGGCTACATATATACCTACTTATAATTGAAAAAAAAATATTAATATAATAATTTTATTCCATTATAAATAGACGTACCTATTTACAAAGCGGTGGTACCGTCGACAGCATCGGTGTTATAACGCGTATATACCTATTTATCTATATGGTTAAATTCTTCTCGTGTGGTCTTAAACTTTTGGTAAAATTTGAGAATTTTAGGTCCGTAGTTTTTTACAGAGATGGATTTTTAGGTAGATTTTAGGTCAGCAAAGATTTTTAAATGATTATAATGATAAACCCCAATCGTTTCGTTTAACAAATTAACAAAAGGATCTTTTCAAATAGTTCAAAGATAAGTTATTCATTACATTCAATATTCATTAAACGTTCACGTTTGCGAGTAAATTACATTTTACAGCTATGATTAAAAAATGAAAGTACCTATCCTTTATTTATTTGTCACTTTTGTCAATTTTAACAATTTCAACTTACGTATGTCCATAGTTCTACGTAACCTGTTTAGTGGTTCTCCGCCCGCGAGCGACTCTCGCCTTCAGTGAGCACCTATCCCGAATGATTCATGTTTGGAAGCGGCGTGCACGCTCGTAATGTGCGCTAATTTGATCTAAAAATAACGCCCATTCTTTGTTTGTTAGATTTTTACGAAATCTGCCCGTGTTCATTATTATGTTTGTAATTCCGTACGCACTGTGCATTCGGGTGAGCTATTTCTTTTATGACTCTCAGAAATAACTCACAATATTTCTTAATTTCGTGCCGTTACTTGCACTGACTTTATTATTTCCCACCGGCGGCACGCGAGCCCGAACGCCTCCGCGTTTTTATATAATTCCCAAGGAATTATTGGAAAAGTTTACGGATAGTTGTAGTTTAGTGGAAAAGTAATAATAAGTATAGCACGCAGGGAGAATATCAACAATTATTTAAATATAACCGCTTGAGAAAGTTTTACAAGTAGGTACCCGACTTACCTGTAGGCATAGGTACAAGAAGACATTTATTATCGTGAATTCATAATTATCATCATGTCCACATATACGTTAACTATTTTAATGTTATTAACACAGATTCACTGGAAAATTAATACGTATAGAAAATATTGCGTTAATTAACTGAAATCGTTTCAACTATCAGTTCATGAATATAGTTTCTATTTATAATTAATAAAGATTAGTGAAAACTTATAGTTTCTTGTTCCGTGAATAGATTTGTTAATGCAATTCGTTTGGTTCATGTAATACATTGAGTTCTAGCGTGATGTTCAGCAATTAATAATGAGTTTGTATTAAAATTGAATGCGTTAACACAAAAATTTAAATAATGTGTAACGTGTGGCGTTTAGTTATGTACGTTAAGTTATTTGCGATGAAATATTGTGACACAATGATCTGTCACTCGATGTGTTATGACATGGACTGTTTATGAGTAGTGTGTTTTCATGTTAATTCACTAAGTAAGTGATAAACTGACGGCGTGTTAAACTACGGGTACCTATCTTATACCTATAGAAAACTACGATGTTGACAATACAAGTCGCCAAATTAAATTTCCTTCAACCACTTTACCGCCCTTTAGCTGACGGTTGGTGCGGTGTGGTTTCCTGTTTCAAGTTATTACGCGGTGATCGACAGAAAAACGATTATTTGATCAAAAGTCACATTATTATTCAAATGGTTATTATGTTCTGCCTGTAACAAAAACTCATTGCAATATTTTAATGTGTAATATATTGATGATATCTATACGATAACGAATAAATAAATACACATCTCGGGCATCTCCACACGCGAATATATGATTCCAAAGTAAGGAGAGCCTACGCCTTAGTAACCAGACGGTTGCTAACGACATATACGTATACCCATCCACTTTTTAAAGTGTTTGTATCTTTCTCACACTCACACATATACATACGCGCACATTGATAACCACGTATCGCATGTTTAAGCTAATTTTGTATTGACAACTTGACCGGTATACATCCTCGGTTGACCGCTTCTCGATATCTGCCGTGTACTTAATTGTTATCAAAGCTTACGTTTGCTGAAGCTTCTTACTTAATCCCACCATTATTGCTTGGCAATAGTCAAAGTGATTATTACGATATGTGGATAATAATATTATCAAATTATAAAAGAGGACAATTGAACAAAACTATAATAACGCTCATATTTAATCCGAACGACATCTAAGTAATGTCTTTAACGGAGCTTTGAATAGCCCTGCTTCATGTGAAAGGGGTTTTATCAGGGCTCTATCTTATTGGGAATGATACCTTAGTTGTGCATTATCTTTTATGTTTTCTATGTTCGTGACATGTGTTTCTCAATGTGCTTATAGTTCTGTACGTTTGTATGTTTATTACTGTATGTTGATAGATGTAACGTAGGTATTTGCACTTTTTACATGTGTTGGCACTTTTTAAATTGCGGCAGCAGTCTGGTCACCCAAGCTGACTCCGCCTACTTGGTGACCAATTGGCCGTTTGTGGAGACCTCCTAAAATATTTATTACTGTTATTCTCTGTTCCAGGTACGTAAGACATTGAATACATTGATGCTCTTATCAGATCGCGGCGAGGTAAGTGACACCAGTGTTGACGTCGCTGACTTGTGGCCGGATACGTTTTTAAATTTTATATTTCTGTCAAATACATATGTATGCGGTCAATACCCAAGCAGAATAGTTTCATGAATAAAAGCCAACGGTTTTTGCATCGATTGTCTGTCTATTTGGTACGGTGTCGCGCGAAAATAATGTACATGTTTATTTTTTGTATAGTATTATTGGTGTCAGTGTATAATGTCGTATAATCTATACTTTGGGGTATAGTTAAAAATAAGAATAATTTAAAATGGCAAGCACCTGATTTTCTTACAGAATATGCTATTCTGATACGTTTTTAAAGTTTTCGTTTAATAGCTTATGATAATTTCTAAACCATTACGTTAAAATATATCTAAAATATAATTTAATCATAAACGATGGTTTTCGGATATATGAATACCATGCACTGATGAAGAGACTGATGGATCTAGAAAAAAGACTGGTACGTTTACAAAGATACAAATATTTGGTATTCGGTATTTTCTGCTTACTCCATAAGAGGCGTGGCGTGAAGATGTCATAGACGACCTCAAGTAACACATATAATGATAATTTTGATGCGCAATTACGAATAACGATTATACCACGATTACGCACATTCTACGCTTACGCCTATACGGCACTAAAGTTAAAATGAATTAAAAATAAATATGTAGCTATCTATATCCGTTTATAAAATTCAATACGAATTATATTTCATACAGAAATAGTTCAACCCAACAATAAATGATATTTATATATTATACTTGAGGATATATCTTTTTATTCATTTTTAAGAGTAGATGCTGCCCGAGGAGGTGAATGACATTTGGATTAGACATTGAAATATGACTTGCGTTGCAAATAAATTTAATTACATAAAATAAAGCTTTCATTGTTTATGTCCTTACTGGTAATGTTGGCCTCAGAACAATCTGTCGTCGCACAGCAGCTTAGAGTAGAGGTTTATAGAGAAATCTCCATGACATGGATCTCAGTAACGACTTAATGTATACATTTATATAAAAACAGAAAAATTTCGATCATCGCTCCATTATTAATGTCTATAAATGTATCGTACAAACTGCAAGAAACACGTATAATTTTATAATTCTTAAAATCGTCACGCCAGTTCCTCCTCGGGGTAGGCAGTGAGCGGATTTAATATGAAACATTACAACATTCGGTTACTCCGTTGCAATGCGCCACTAATCACAAATGAATGTGGAGGTAAATTTTTTTTTAGTCGAAACGAGCAAATTAATCTCTTCGGGGTTTCCCGGAAACGGCATTTTTTATTATATCACGAATAATATAAGAAAGAAGAATGAGTTAGTAAAAAGTCAAATCCCATTTTATTATTCATATATGAATTTGAGTACAGCAGTTGGCTTGTAATAAGCGTGTTATCTGCCGTCGGATCAAAGTTATTTACAAAGCGGTACGCCACCGAGCTCGTACGAACGGAGATGACACGGTACGTTTTTTTAAGACAATAACTTCCAGTAATGTTCTCGTATAGCGTATAATGTAACACATCTTACTGCCATTAATTAGGTGATTTCAAACATTTTAGAGATTCCGACATGTATCATTTAAATTTAATTTTGACATCATACGATTCAAAAAAAAACGCCTCGTGTTCACGCAATGTTTCCTTAGACAGATTGAGTTTAAATAAATTCAGGACCGCTTTGAATTCAATGGAACTTAATGTTATAATCAATATAAGCAAAACGGTTTTAATAGAAGTGGCGATAGCATCTTTACACGGTACAAGATAATAAAATCAGTACAGATCGCGAACAGGATAGCTAGGCAAGAGTAACCGACTGTGAGGGGTTCTAAAGGCAGTTGAGGAATCGTATAGAGGGTACAGGTAAAGAAAAAGTATTGAATAACGATATCACGTCCATTGTTTCGTGGCTCGGTGGCGGCGATAGGAGGGAGATAGCCCTATTGTTTTGTCAGCACGCCACTTGCAACAGAACACATAAAACTTAACGGCCGTCTATACGAATATATTAATTTCGCCTTGTTTATTGCCGACGGAATTAATTATAACAGTTAAATGAGCGTACGCTAATAAAAATGTGGAACGCTCTGATTCTCTGTTACATTTTTACATTTGTACTATGTTAGTGCGAGTACGTGTAACAAAAGAACATAAGAGCAACTGTGTTCTCGATTAAACATAGACGCTGAGACTGCGGGACCCGGGAATGCGACGGGTGAATTCTACTCGTAAGTCGTGTGAACTTTAACTCTCATATGGTTATACCACCACAATCTCGCTGTGATGAGAGCGCGATAGTTCGAAAACTATTTGGATTATATTAAAAAAATGCACGTTAAAGTAGTCGGTAAATATTTGAAAATTATTCTTATTAAACAAAATACATCTCTTTATTAACATTTATTATTATTTATGACGCTCGTTGAGTGTCGTTCATTTTAATATTCTTGACATTTTACGTTCAAAGTAAAAATCGCAATTAATAACCGAGTTTCATCCACCACCAAGACTTAGCCCAACGTTGAAAGGATTTCGTTAAGTTATTTTTCAATGTGAAGCACACACATTTTAAAGTTATTTTATAAAATGTAAACTACCTATATCATAATAATCCTAAATCGTCGTGAATGTCTTTGAATCAGGTCGTTTATAACAAAATTGCACGAGCACTCATTACATGTAACTGTGTGACCGCGCAGTACCCACAAACAACACACGGTCGGCCGATATAAAGAGTGAGATTAAAGTAATGCAGTAACATCAGTGTATTAGAGTTCCAATGTTCCCCATACGTAATTTGCAGATCGGCTAGAATGGGCGCAGATATGGCACAAATTGCTCTGATTAATCGCTATTCAACGTTCGTAGGAAATTACTCTTTTGTAGAAAACGAAAAACACATTCGCGTGTTCCAAGCTTTCCGTTTCAGCTTTATGCGATTCTTAGCTCTATGTTCATTACACTGCCACTTGTCCATTTCTATTCGTATTACTATCGCTTTAAAGTGCAATGTGTATTCTTTTAAAAGCACAACACAACATTGTTTTTGAATAAATAATAGTTATTACGTATGAATCATGCGCCTTTGTTTCAATGACCGAATCGAATTCATCGGATACGCAACCTTGTCGCCGGCCTTATCGCAGATGCTTGACGACTTACGTACCGGAGATATGTATTGTGGTTACAAGAGAATAACCACTACTACATAATATTCATTCAAGTAAGCTCGTATTTGTCATTTCAACTCCCAAACACTTTTTCTGTTGCCTTCCGTGTCTTCTCGAATACTGTTACTTTCACCGGGAACCAAACGCGGTTAGAGATTTATTTGAACGCCGTATCGTACAAAAATCTGAGACTCGTCCTTGAAAATCAGTCTCATATAAATCAAGCTTTATAATTTGATAAAACTCAGTCATATAGAAAAACGATGATTGTAAAATTATTTAAGGAGTCGCTATTATTATTATTACAGTTTCAAAGAGTATTATAAAAAAACCTCAGCAATGTCTCTCTGTCTTATTTCTTAAGTAGGTTTTTAGGGATAGAATGTATCAAAATCTTTCAATACAAAGCAAATACATGTTTGTCAATTTCGCCATTTGATAGTCGCAATTAAATTCTAGTACGGATAGATTCTTAGCGTAACAAGACAAAGAATGTTCCCTGGGGTAACTAGAGCAGCAATGTAATGCATGTCATTGAAACGTATCTAGAAAACGCTACGTGCATTATTGCCTATTCGTCGTCAACGTGGAATAACTACCCGCTTCCCTTTTAACTTATTGTGTCCATCTGTATGTCACGTTTTATTGACTGTATCGAGCTGTTGTTTCATCCAAGGCTGTATCCTCGCAAGATGCGACTAGTACATCATAACATCTAACAGCATCGTTGGTCGTGGTGGTTGCAAGCGCGACTGGCGATTGGTAGGTCCTGAGTTCATAACCCAAGTCGGGCGTTATTGGACGGAGTCTGGAAATGCCCGATGTATGGCAATAGACTCACCACCTATTCCACAGTGGGACGTATGCATAACTGATGGTGGCTGGTTATTACATCCTTCTGCCAATCTCTTCAAGGAAGACAGAGGTGATGTTATATACATATTTATATCATGGAAACATCTTTTGCTCGCCAGCTATATGACTACTCCTAAAACGGTGAAAATTAATGGTGAACTACGCATATACTTCTATGTGTATATACTTCTATGTGTATATACTTCTATGTATGTACTTATTATGTACATGGGTATAGTTGCACCATTCCAGCAATGTTTACTTGTACTCTTAGTATTTAATTATATTTGCACAACGATTTATTACTACAAAATTCGCAGATAATACCTGTATATGAATGGGAACGAGGTGTACATATGTCCTGAGCTCATTTGGTTTTTATTTGGCTAGCGATTAGGACGGTTATGACGTACATTGTCTGCGTTAGAATACTGTGAACGAAACTTGTGAAAATCTTTAAATGTCGGGCATTAACTGTGAGTGGTTGAATGGATTTGAGATGTACGAGCATGACAATGCATATTGAACACTGTTGGACCACTGGGTAGCAATTTTAAATGTTGAGTAGGAGCGTTCGTAATCGAATTCCGCTTCAATAGATTTTGCGTTTAGGTAAAATTACAATTTACTTGCATTTGTATTTAGAAATGTAGGTTTCTATATATGTATCTATGTTTATGAATCATGTCACTCTGGTACCGGCTTTGCAAAATTATAGATATGGTTGGTGGTCGTATTAACTGTGGAACTTCATGACATATTGGATTCTAGTCGGTTCTATTCTTTGTGGTACGTGTTTCCGTGCATTTGTTTGTGTGAGTTTGAACTGTGTAGATACTTGTAGATGACGAATAAAATACGTTTTTTCGTTCATTACGCCCCATGTTTACGTCGTTACGGTACATTGTTGTCAGGCGGCTGAATATTCTGATGAAAATCTTGGCTCGTCATCCCACCTTCGACCTTCCCGTGCATGCCGATATATCAAAGCTATTTGCATTTGTTTAACAAAATATATTTAAATCTTACGAAAAATTCTTTTCGCATTCGCTGTAATTTCGCATGGCTTTTGTTTAGTGATGAAAAATAAATCTCAATGTTTATTGTAGAGTTCATTTTCGGTTCAATACGTAAATGTCTGATCAAGCAGCAGCAATCAAGACGTACAGTTCGTGGTCATCTTGCTCAGAATCAATGTTAATATTGTAAAAGCCAGCCAGTCACTTTGCGCGTCTGTCAGTTGCGTATCCATGTCAACGCCGCTCAATAGATATTGTATTAAATTTGATTTTGATAATTGGATACTGCTGACGGCTTTGTTTTGCCTACCACTTAAGTACTCTAACCATCACATTGGGTTGACTGGTAGATAATTCCATTAGGCATTAAGTCCGCCCTTTGTAACCCGGCTACAGGAAAGGGATAAATATTAAATAAATAAATAAAAATCTCTGGGAAGGAACATTTCAATTATTTATTTTTTAATTGGATTCTAATTAGAGTGAAACACGTCATCAAATATTGTTCAAAGACTTGATATAACGGTGAAGGAAAACATAGACAGACTTACATAGTATAGCTTAGGAGTTCCCATAACGTTCTTTAAGACTCACACAATGTACAAGTTTACTTTTGAACCACGTCACCGGCTTGTTTTTTATTGCTAATTAGGGAACGGTACTGGATTCGTACGGTAAAAAAAATTAAATGGTCATAATAATGGAATAATAATAATAATAAATGTAAACTATGTCGTATATAATTAAGGTAAACTAGTTAACAATAAGCCTTGTCTTTTCAACATCAGTTCTCACTGATGTTGAAACATAACACAGAACAAAACACAGCGTCTCCGCTGTCATCATCATCATGAGCTCTTTTCTTGGTCCACTGTTAGATACGGCTCTCCACTCTGTCTGTGAAGGGTAATATTCTATTAAGATTAGGTATTGTAATGACTGCTTTGGTAGTTCGATCCCCGGGGCGGGTAATCTTGGGTTTTTGTTACTTCAGTTTATAGCAATAGACTCACCTTGGGTTCCATGGTGCGACGTAAACGTAACTGGTGTAACGTAGAAGTGTACACGTTGAACAATACGCCTCTGCCTAACA